>JAZHYW010054087.1:0-18072 GCA_037355805.1 Ixodes ricinus | reverse complement strand
TTGAGTGCAGAAAGTGAGGGAAAGCAATAGACGAGAGGGCGAGACGACATCGGAACACCGACTTATCGTCGTCAACTTGCGGGAAAAACAAAAACAAAACATTAAGTAAGCAATTGCGAAAGACGAGATCTAGAAAGTAAAACCCATGTACAAGCTATACATCCTTCGTAATGCCCAAAAAAACGACTCTACGAGCAGCATCGAACATGCCAGGGCGTTATCATAGAGAAGATGGAAGGAGTCGCACAAGGACACCGTTCAAGACATCTCGTACAAGGCGCCCGCCACACAAACCAGAGCACACGTACTAACAAAATCGGCCTTTCCACACGCATACATACTAGCAGTACAAGCATCGAAAGATCTACGTTTTGCAACACTGCTACCAGCACCTACAGCGCAGTACTGCCGGTCCGGGGATTACGTTGACAGACCTTGTATTTACGTATCAATCCAATATTACCCTTTCCACGAGTCCATGCCATTGCGACAGCCGCCTCTCTATTTCTTTTTTTAAGGATATCTTTATATTCTGAGTTGAGCCCCGTACATCCATTTAATAATGTAGGAATACGAGTTCTTACAACACGCATAATACGACGTTCCGTCCGACCCGTCGACGACGTCTCTGTACTCTTGCTTCAAATGCACGATAACGATGACTTTTTGTCCACCGCAAGAAATGAAAGGGTCAGCGTCGTTTAATTTTTTTTTTTTTTGGTCGTCATTGTCGTGGATGTACTTTTTCTTCGTGTTGTCGGATCCTTTCCTCCTTGCGGCTTTTCGTTGTTGCTGCAGCCGTCCCGTTGCCTCCCCTCCTTAGACCTTTGTATAACCGGCCACCAGAGGTCAACCGCGTCGCAACTTCCTGAAAAAAAAAGAAATGGCGGGGCACGCTAAGAGAAGTCCCGTTCTTTCACATATCCTGCGACGCTGAAAAAAAGAAAAAGTAATAAAACGGGGAATAGAAGTGGCTGGTTGCAGGACAAACACAGCACGCCTAAAATGACGGGGAAAAAAAAAGCAAGTACAGAAAATATAGGCGAAAAAAAACAACGTAATAAAAACCGGAAGGTTACGTCGCGAATTTCACGGTAGTCGCGGGGAGTGCGAGCACTTAGCGATGTATACGTCTGGGAAGTGTGCCTCGATTGCAGAGTGTTTCCGACCGCTCGATCCGCAAGGTCACGTGGTTCGTAAGCCGCGTTAGCAATGCGGAACGCAAGATCGTCTGCTTCATTTGCAGGGGCTTTGGTGACGTCAGAACGCGGTCTACCCACTATCCTTCCGATCGGAGCCAATCAGAGCTCGGTACTCTGACGTCACCACAACCGCTGCAAAAGAAGCAGACGAAATTGCACTCCGTACACGAACTGCGAGGAGGAGACGAAAGCGTTGATCGTCTGCAAGCGTCTATACGCCCGATTTCCTCCTCGCCACGCGACGACGCAATGCGCGCGCGCATACGAAAAATCGACGCAGGAGTCGTGCGCCGTGACGTTGCAAACGCACTCCACGTTTCTTTTTCCTTCATTAATTCATTTTATTTTATGATATGTCACATTAATATGCGATCAGTGTTTGGACATGCAGCCAAAGGCTACGCGTCATGCAACGTATGTTCAACATAAAATAAAAAGGACATAACAAAATGCAAACGTAATGGATAATTCTAGATTTTACTATCCCGAAACACAGTTAAGAGAGATTTCTGATCTTAAAGCGGTCCGTGCAACGATATTCGCTTTGAATATTTTTTCACTTTACACGAGCTTACTGGCACTAGTGGGACCCAAGTATATACTCGCACGCAACGCCACTGACCAAGAAACTCTTTGTCGCGGTGTAATTTCAAGGACAAAAGCGAGCGTTTTCTTTCAATCTCTCCTTCGCAAAACTTGATGACGATAGCTGGGCGGTCGCAGTACTGCCCAGTGACGATATTCGAATGCGGCTCATAGATTGGACCCGAGCATTGCGTGAGCACTCGATTTGGGCTCGTGATAATCGATAGCTCGAGAAGCATTCGGGTAGCGGCCCGTGTCCAGTCGCTGCAATGACTACAATAGCGCCGAACCATAACAATGTCTGGAAGTCAGCGCGTGTCCTGTGTTTTTGCCAACCTTAGCGCGTGGCTATGATCAACACTGGCGGCAAATAATCGGCTCCAGATCACGTGGCCGCTTGTTCTGGCTGCGAGTTGAGGGGGTGAATGCTGCTCGTTTTAATGCGATAGCATTATTAAGCTACTCATTGCAGATATCTGCCTACGTGTCATGCCTCTAATGTAGTCAATTTTTTACTAAATTGAGCGCAAAACTGATCACGTGGTCTATGCACCACTTCAGGTTCCCCGCTAAATTTAGCGGGAAATCGACTTCACGTGACCTATACACCAATTCAGGTTCCCCACTAAATTTAGAGGGTAACCCAACACCTGCCCGTGTGTGCAACGATAAATGCTTTCACATTCATAGATAATCACCTCGTAATTTGTACAAATATCCCTCCGCCATAATTTTTTTCTTTCATTTTTTTTTCTGCGATTTCTCTTGCGTGCAGTGAAAAACGAACGCGTGTTTCATTGGTCATAAACGTCGGGGATTCGTTCTAAGCGACATTTTCGCAAAGTACAGAAATTGATGCATCGCCCCTTTAACTTTTATCTTGCCGCCCCCAAAAAAAAAAGAAAGCTTTTAAAGATGACAAAAAAGTTAAGTTTCACTTTCACATTGCAAGGTATATTATTCCAAATTAAGGCACCGTTAAAGTGAATTAATATTTGTCCATAGATACTGGCACATGACGGTAACTTAAACAGATTACTCCCTCCGTACGTCGCTTCAGAGATTTAAACAAACTTACGGGAAGTGGGTCGTTGGATTCCATTATTGTATGAACTGTCCGGGCAATTTTCACGTAAAACGCGAACTGACCAAAAGAAGAGGTCTACCTGGGTCGGTAGTTCTTGAGTGTGTAAGAATTCTCAGAGTCCGTTTCTGTAAGCGGATTACTGAGTTGCCCCTCTCTTAAGTCTAGGCTCCCTACGTCTGTGTCGGTCATGTTGCGCCACCTGTTGCGTTACACGCGCTAGGAAGTCGGACACAATGGGCTTTGTGTTTTGTCTGCCTGCGCGCGCTGTCGGCTTGACCTTGGAAGCTTTGCGGCGTCTGTGTCCCCCCTTTACAGCGCTTGCACCAGGCTGACTAGAGGTCTCCTTCTTGGGATCTGCCGGCAGTGTCCTGTTCTTATTGTCATCCTCCGTCCTCCCTCCGTCTGTATGCGGTTTTTATTTCTCTGCTATTTATTTCTTGCGTGACTACGAGATGGGGCTTCGGGTCGTGGAAGCCTCGGGCAAAGCTCCCGACTGTGTCTTGCGGTAACGGGCGACGTTTAGTGTGACGCTCGGCTCACGGTTGTTCGCTTAATAAGACCACATCGTTTAATGGCCGAGTACTCAGCTACGCTCACCGGAGTGGAAGCCTTATACATCGGTGTCTCTTCAGCAATGTTGCTTCGGCAGTCATAGATTTACTATGCGAACTCGCAGTTCACAAAGTTCTCATCATCTCCGAAATTCGGAGCTGTAGCCTGGCAAATAAACATATACTAGAACATATAGACATGTAAGGTAATATAAGAACTTCACGTGCCTTATATAATTTATATAAGTTCTGATATGTTTATTAGACAAATCTTATATGTTTTTTGCTTTGTTTTTTTCTCGATAGGGTTTCTTTTTTTCTTTTTTAATCGCACCGAGTGTTTATTGGTGGGACTCTTTGTTTCAGCCTACGTTAACAACACCCCACGGAAGAGAAGAAATAAAATCGGACAAACTGTGTTTGGTTTTAGTTAGCACGTCACACGGGTGCTGCATACCCACCGCTTAGCATACGGTAAATATCGCGCCAGTGTTACAATATATGGTTAGATAATAGTTCAAAAAGTATCAGAAGCTACATCTCAAGCTCTCGCTACCGCCAGCCACTGTTCCTCCGCGAGCCACAAATAGTTCGCTTGCGAGGCGCACGTCGCGCTGACGTCACATAACTCGCCATGACTACTAGCTTTCCTGGTTGGTCCGAGGGGCGATTCGATGCCGTGGCCGGTCCGTTGTAGCGTTTAATCGACGCATTCTTAAGTTATATCAAACTAGAAACAAACATTCTACCAATACAAACTTCATCTATAACCACCAGCAGGACCAGTGTTGGAAACTGAAGATACTGACTAAAAGCAGCTAGAAGCCCTATATCTTTTTCTACTAGTCACTTATTGGGCTGGAAAACTCAGATAAAAAGCTCGTTGGACAACACGAGGTGCACGCCTTCCTTGCAAACGAAAACAAGCATAAGCATACAACTAAAGATCCATCAAAGTCTGAACCAGTGGCGTCACAAGGGGGCAGGGCGGACCGCCCCGGTGCAGTGCTCAGGGAGTGCAGCTGGGCAGTAAAGGGGGGGGGGGGATGGCGCGGCGGGTTACCGCCCTAGGTACCGCTGACCCTAGTGACGCCACTGGTCTGGACATCCACGCATCAACATATGTAACGAGACAAATTTTAACGAATGGACGTCCTGTCTCGATGGACGTTTTAAAAACAGGATCAATAAATTATCAGTCATTCATGCCCACTTCCGTTGGCTATGTTTACATGGATGCGATTGTAACGCACCGTATCGAGATTGGACAACAATATCGTCATCATCATCATCATCATATTATTTATTCCTTGAGGACTTGAAGGGGGTATTGTTACACAAGGACCACTTCCTTGTGTGTTTATACCTCCTTCGCAGTCCTCAAGGAAAATATAAATTACATATAAATATAGTAAATATAAAAAAGAACGAACACAACATTAACACAGCACGAAAGCACTGCATGTTATCCAATTTGAGGAGTTAGAAAGGAAGATAGATGGTAGTATCTACTGCAAATGTATTAGTGTTAATCATCGGAGTGATTGGGTGGAAAACGGTAGAAAGAGGTGCATTGCATGTGCAGGATTGGTCCTCTCTCAATTCGATGAGATTTAGTCGTATCCATTTAAACATAGCCAGTGTCGGTTGTGGTAGTGCTGAAAGAAAACAAAGGAAGAGTTGTGAATGCGCGTGGTTTTAAATAGCTATATCAGCAAAGACTATAAGACAGAAGGACAAGCTAAAGCGCCTCGTTATCGGCATACACCGTCAGTCCTCGGTAATATCTTGAAGAACTCCAGCTCTTTAATAAGTCACGCTGAACTACAGAGTTCTAAACATCTTGCATGGGGCGGGCGTGGCAGGATCGCCTATAAATAGGCATATACCAGAGCAAGCGAGAGCAGAGTCGAGTTCGCCCTCTTGACGCAAATCGCCCTAAATCTTTTATCGTATTATTATTAATGGACAGCAGCCAAAATATCCGTCCTATCTCTTCTTGTCATCTACGATTTTCCCACCTCGTAGCCGAACGGCAACTTGCCCCGTAGCGATCGAAGGCCCGCATCTTCCTCTTTCCTGGACTGCAAAACAATAAACAATGAAAAATAAAACATCCACTTTTTGTTTGTTTCTGTTAGAAGAGACCAAAAACAAAGCAAGCACTTATTGCTCGTAAAGTCCCTTGATGCTTCTTTTTACAAGTAACGACAAGCTAAACGAATGACGAAGCACATTCCGTAGGAACAGAAATGGCGTCATTCAGTTCACTCTTCTGCTGTGTGCCGCCATTCGCTTTCTAAAATCTGCACCGTCACGCAGTCGGTGCTTCAAAGAATGTCGCTACTTGTAGGAACCACTTATCTAGGAACTTTAGTTGCTCATCCTCAGATGGTTTTTAATCGCGCTAGGTGCCAACCAATATTAACGACGAACCTCTTATGACAAAAGTTACTCTGTGTAAGTATCATCCATGCGAGCTCTTTTTTACTTTTTGTGATGAATCAGCCGGCAAGGAACGTAATCATGAAATGTAAAGTTAGGTGCGAGTAAGTCGCACTGTCCGGCTAAGAAATATATTTCTGAAACCCGCACTGACATTGCAGCCGCACAGCGTTTGGGAGCCTGTCAGACGATCCGCGTTTCTTTAGACGTATTGCGCAAAGATCACGTTGCAAGTCGTGCCAACTAACGTGGCACTGCTCAGAGCCATTCTTCGTTACATTTCAGGTTCATGCTGCACGTATCGCCTGATACGAAAACAAAACTAACAAAAGGAGAAAAGATTACAGGAAGATCCATTGGTGCATTCTTAGGGAATACGTTAGCATGACCCTTGGAAAACGCCACACACGTCTTCCTTTGGGAAACGCGAACGCTAACCCCCTTGACGATTTGTGTTTGTCCCCTTCTTCATCCGTCGTCTCCGGTTTGTTTTTTATGTGTATTTTGGTTGTGTCTGTCAGTTTGTCAGCGCCGGGGAGAGAGGGAGAGGTTGACGCGTGCTGACGTCAGCGCTTCGGACCAATGGGAGCGTCGCACGCGTCACCCTCTCCCCCTCCTTCCCCCTCTCTCTCCTCTGATAAACGAAAGACACTGCCGAGTTTTCGTCAAAACTAGCGTTCTAATGCTAACGGCACTATAACGGAACCCTCTAAGAGTTCTTTGTTTTCCAATCCGTGGACGGTGTATCCCCGACTTTCCGTACGCATTACTTCGACTTACTCCTGCTTAATGGTAACAGTTCGACCCAGGACGATCCGCATTCTTCGGAGCACTTGGTTGAGAAATCGAATTCCGTTTAGATGCAACTAACAGTTACGGTTCGTGCATTTGTTGCTTAGGTTTGTGAGGTTGCACGATTCCAGAGTGGCAGACATTATTCAAATCAGTTGCATGAGGACTTGCAGACAGCGGGGTATCTAGTCTACCTTGAAATTTGATTGGATGTGTCCGCTGCATAAAAAGCAATGTGGCCAGCGGAGCCCTAATTAAAAATCTGGGATGTTTAACGTTAAACATGAGTTAAGCTGTAGTGATAAGACCCCACGCCGACACAGTATTTGGCTGTGAAAACTGTACTGAGAACTATAGCTCACGTCAGACACTACATTGCAAATTTAGGCTTGCAAGCTGCCGAGCATTGCTGCATTAACCTAGTTTTTGCACGAATCGATCCTAGTTTCCAGACGTCTTTATATAGTAAAACGTCACAAAACATGTATTCTATTAGTCTTCTTTATGTTTGTATACTCTGAACTTTATTGGTATTCCCTTATTCTTGAAGTGGTTATTCGGAAAATAGGCTGACGCATTTATGCTCACAGAAGAAAATCACGCTGTAAATTAACGTATATATATAAAAAAATTAGTGACAGCGATGGCATTTATTTGTTTATTTACTTACTCAATTGCATATTTTTATATTTGTTTTCTTTATTATTTGTTTGTTCACTCATTCGTTTATTTATTTCTTCTGATTACCCTACCCTACGTCTCTCAAGGTGCATTGGAGCAGAGAGGGATCGAAGTGCATTTTTCATTTTTTGGCGATTCCGTTCATACACGTGTACATAAATATTCAAACATTCATGAACTCTGCTAGCAAGCATTAAGCTACCAGATATAAGTATGCATTAAGTACGGTCATTGGACAAAGAACAGGGAAGTCAATGTAAACTTGTAACAATGTTACAATGTAACAATGTTGATACCATTATTGGACTATACGTGAAAACAAACGAGTATTTCAAAGTACTAGTTCTATGGTTCAATTCTCCCATTTTGTACGTGAAGTCTGACCTTCGTGAAATAACACATGGCATATTAAAAAAACTTACTTTTTCTGTTCTTGTTTTGTTTGAATACACGTATGTTATTTATTACGTGTTAAACCCATCTTCAAACAAACAAATACAGTGGCTAATGGGGATAGCAGCTCGGTAAACAGAGAGAAATAAAAGGAACAACTACAACAGCTTTGCCCTGTTGTAATTGCTTCTTTTCTTCGTCTGCGTTGTCTGAACACTTTCATTGTGAACAATGTTTACCAACTGGCCCAATTCGCTACCTTAGTACAGTGGCTTAAATCGAACATGTACTTTCTAAAAAAATAGAATATAACCGTAACTTTCAGTGACAACCTTCGCTTTCTTTTTCACTCTTTCAATTTGATTTATAAGCACATACTAAAAAATATCCCAAACTACGAAGTCATATTCAAGAGATTGGTCGAACATAGCAGAAATTAAACTTTGCTGCGGTGTGCAAAAAACTATTAAAAACAAATGTTGTGTTCTGGGGTGATTGAGAACTTGCTCCATCTCAAAAATGGTTTTCTAATAGGACAGCTTTTGCGGTGCTGAGATTAATATTTATCCTGAGGTTTATCCTACTTAAAAGAGTTTCACCTCCTTAGAAAAAATAACTTTTTTGTTATGAAATGTTTTATGCCTGTTCAGAGAAAGGCGTTTTACTGGGTGTTAAATAAACCCTTTCTCGCTGAAGAAAGGTTTTAGGTTTCCCAAAAGGGCTTCTAGACGTCAAATAACTTTTTTCCTATGAAGAAGATTGAAGTTTTGTGAAAGATAATTGCTTTTTTAAGTAAATTTTATGTAAAGTATTTTATGCATAATAGATGAAACCCTTTGTGACTGAATTAATTTCCGCATGTTTTCAATGCTATGAAAAAACTTTATCTTCGAAAATAAGTTTCTTCAGTTTTCTCTTGAACAAGCTCTTGGAACACTAAAAAATATATTCATGGTGAAGAAAGGTATACTAACATTTTTATTTCAGAATAATCATTTCACGAATTAAAGAGATTTTTCCGCTGTTGGAAGACCTGCTCTCCTACTTGAAAACTTACCAACCAACCATCACACCAGTTTTTAAAACCATATTTTTCGCGAAATATCAAAAAAAAATCTGATTAAGATTGAATCGTAACATGTGTAAGCAATACTGACCTTTACGATTCAGCATGTCAGGCACCTCTTTATCGAAAGTGTTAGTGCATATTTAATCGTTGCGGTGACCAATAAATACGACCACCCAACCAACCCCATGTGCAAATACAGAGCGCGTTTTTTACTCACTCCCTGTGCCTTTTAACTGAGACCCCAAACCTTTTGGTTCAAACGCTGAAGATTTCAATTCAGACACAGTACATTTCTGGTTCAGAACCTGAAACTCTTTGTTTAAGACCATAACCCTTTCAATTCAAACCCTGAACTTTTTCATTCGCACGCTTGAACGTTCTGATTCAGATTAAGAACATTTTCATTCAGACCCTGAACCATTGATTCAGACCCTGAAACTTCAGATTCAAACACTGAACATTTTGTTAAAACCCTGAACCTTGTGATTCATATCCTGAACCTTTTGATTCAGACCCTGAATTGAACAGTCAATATCAAAATCAATTTTGATTGCGGCCGTGCATCAAATGGCCTAATTCAAAACAAATATTGATTCGGACCGTGCATCGAAATCAAAAACACACTATAGAAATATTCGTGAATTCAAATATCGACAGACAAAAAAGCGAGTTCTTGTGACACTAACCCGGATGCTTGATTCGCCGCGTGTGTGTGCTTTGCCTAGATACTCGTCTTCGGAACGAGCGGCGCGCATGGCGACGCTGGAAAGTGCTTCACGCCACTTTGACTCTGTCCCCAATGGCGCTCAGGCAGAACGTCAAACAAACCTCCACGATTCAATCCAGCGCGCAAGTCAGTCACAAAGACAAATCCCCTCCCCTCTCGTGGGACACACAGAGGGAGAAGAACCGAGTCGCAAACTACAATAAAAACAACGACCTCGAAACAAAGCATCAAGTTGGCAGAGGCGCTTTCTTTTTTACCAACCCACGTTTTGTTTTCTCGACTCGACAGGCGCACGTCCTTCGACCGGTGCTGGCAACTTTAGGCGGCTTGCTTTGGAATGTCGAAAGATTTCCATCTAATCCAAACCATTGTTTCGTCTGCTCCATCATATATGAACAAAAAGCCAGGTTGCGAGTCAGCTGATGCTGGTAAAACATAGTGAATTTACCCGAGATTGAAGTTTTTGAAATGACGACACAAACACAGAGAGGTCTAGACATTTCGAGACTTCTCTGTGTTTGTGTTGTTCTTTAGCGATACTCATTCGCGGGTAAAGTCAACGTGTGTATCACATATCGTAGTAGAAGCTTTGTTGTTTTTGTTGTTGTTTTGGGATCGGAGTGAGTGGAGTAATCAGCATGTTTTCTCAATGTGGCCAATCCCGAGAATTCTTTGGCGGCCTGCTTTAGAATGCAGAAAGAATCCAATCCAATCCTAACCATTGCGTCGTCTGCTCCATCGTATATGAAGAAAAAGCGAGGGTGCAAGCGAGCAAACGCGCTCCGCCGCTCGATTCAGTTGTCCGCGTCGATGTCCGTCGTTGACCCTGGCAAGATATTTGGCCATATTTCTACAGAAAAGGAGGTACGCTTTGTAATTTCACAAGAAAAAATCGACCTGTGAAATACACCTTTGACGAAAAATTAAGATTGCTACGTGCAGGCGGCGATCTTACGGCTCATTTTAGATCGAGGCTCGAGCCTGGTTGTTTCAGTCACCCTAAAAATAATAAATACAGCGGTGAAAAAGAGCTCAGGAAGGTCCAGTTTGTGTCCCGAGTCTCGGGCATCTGTTGACTCTGTTGAAATATTCTACTTTCTCTATGCCAATGCCCCATAACAACTGCTCACTAGGAAATCGCAAAGTGCTTTGAATCTACGTTCAAAACACCTCGTAATCTGCTCGATTGCATTTACTTAGACGTGGAAAATGGTTTCCACGTACTACTGGAAAGCAGTGGATTTCGTGTGTCCAGGTATTTATTTTTTCTTCTCGTGATCCTTACGAATCTTAATTCCTGGTTTCAGACGGGGTTGCTGTTAACCATGCGCTGCGGCGTCGTTAGCTGATCAACAGTTTTTGTACTGGCCCCCCCCTCCCCCCCCCCCCTTTCCCTCCTTGTCTATATTAAACAATGTCAAGCTAAACCTTTTCAAGCAGATGAGATACTGGACAAAACTGGAGAGGCAGAAGATAATATCGGAAAGGTAACCTAGCCTCGATAAAGCAAAAGGGTGGATTGTCACAAAATTTAGGCAGACCATTGATGTAATCTATTGATGTTTTCTCTAAAGATATGTTAGGAGCTACGAAATGGAGCGTAAAATCACACGAAGAAGTTGTAGATACTTGGTTTCACCTTGAGTCCAGACGCAGCCGATGCTACGAGCTGGTGTGGCCAATCAGACAGCGACAAAAGCGCTCCGTCATGGTGTTCGTCGTGTTTCCGTACGTGTTCTATCCGTTGAACCAATCATAAGCAGAAAATTCCCAGTGACTTGCGCTTGCTTGTACTTAGCCTTGCCTGTCTTCAAAAAATAGTCTAGCACTCTTTTCTTCTTTTTCTTTTTTTTTTCGTTACGGCGTGTTTGTCATTTTTCTGCATTCACGGTAGTTCCGGAGGTGGCTGCGTACGGGCTACACGCAACATAAATTCGCTGAAATTTCACATTTAAGAAATATAGAAAGGTAAGTAAAGAGGTAGTTTGGTCGAGAAATGTTAGTTACGACAACTCGGCTTCCCCGCCCTGCACGGGCGTTAAAGGTGAAGCCCCGTTTCAGGACGAGGAACATTCAGACCATCTGTTTCAAGACACGTTTCACTCTCAGATCGAAACCACGAGAGTAGTAAGTTCTAGACTTCATACCCTGACTGAACAGTAGTGCCGATCAATCAAACAGGACTTTGAGTGAGAAGCAACGTGTGAAACAAAACTTATTTGTCATGGACTGCGGCGCAGCGAAACGAGGAGGCGACCGAACCGCAACCAAAAAGGCGCGCTCTTGACGACACACCCGTGACGTCATGTACCGCCTACGTCACATTCCCCGGCCTCGTCCAATCAGCGGTCTCCTCCTCGCTTTCGAGCGTCGGCCCGACTCGAACCGCTCGGCCTACAGCAGTCGCCGCCAAAGCACCTTGAGGGCCGGTTGCGCCGCCGACTGGTTTTTCGTCCGAGGCCGCCGACGGCGTCTTCGCGAAAGTTTCGCACGCTTCATTCAACCCGCCGCTCTCCGAGTCGACACCGACAAACCGAAGAACCGACCGATCTAAGATCGCCTTAACCTCTCACAGCCAGAACAGCCGAGTCATGTTCAAAGATTTGGTGTTACATCGATTGGACGACTACGCTGGATCCGCAAGAAGCGTCCAGACGACGACGAGCGTGTGAACGGCGTGCGCGGTGCCGTGTTGGTCAAATCGTGTGGCCGCTGTCGCTTTTTTCTTTCTGTGGGTGCGTCGCTCGGCCGCCGCATCGGAGCCTCAGGATTTGTCGCATGTCACCGTGATTCGCACCCGGAGACATGGCAAAGCCCAGTATGGTCACGCTGGCGACATACGTCGCCCTGTCCTTGATGATCGCTTTCCATGGAAGGCTCGTGTCGGTAAGTCTTCTTTCTACTCCAAGCGTACCCCTGTAAAAAAATATTTAAAAACAGTAACGATCAGCTTATTGTTAACGATTAACAAAAAGTTGGTGCCTCGCAGAACGGTTTACTGCCTGTGTCGGATGCTCGAGCATAAGTACTGTCTGGAGCAGTTTGTTTTAGACATCGCGAACAGCTGTTTGGCAAGGCGTCAAGAACGAAACTCCGGACGTTCTCACAATGGGATATGTTCTTTCGATGAGGACGCAATATGTCCAGATTTCACTGTGCTTACTATTGATTACAGTGTCGGCCATTACCCCGTCTCACAAGCTGTGTGCAGTGCTGTCGAAAGCACAAGCACAAAAACGCGGCTTTTTTTTTTCTTCTTGCGCGTAGCACTCTAATACAGTGTAATACTAGCACAATAGTCTTAAAAAAAAGTTCCTGTAAATGATGGCCTTTCACGACACTGTATCGGAGTTTCAGTTGATAATTCTATCATAAACTAATGAGGTTGTGCCACGTGCGAGACTGGCGCATGAATAAATAATAATAATAATAATAATAATAATAATAATAATAATAATAATAATAATAATAATAATAATAATAATAATAATAAGCGCTATTGGCTCGTGGAGAGCCGCGGCACCGCAGAAGAGCAACCAACAAACCGTACCACGGAGAACCGCGGTGCCGTACGCGGTGATAGTTGATTATATTATAATATTTGTATACAAGATTAGTAGCTCGTGCCGCATTATTATGAGCTTCGACATTTTATTTACCGAACAATGTTGTTAAGTCTACCGCGTTTACAACAAGCTACCTTTTCGCTGTAACACGACCCCGATATGCGCCGCTGTATACGATCTCATTTCCACCATGTCGGATGTAATGTAGACACGCTTTTGAGCGTGCCGTGGACGATCTAAGTCGTGCTCGAGAAATTAATTGATGTGACATCCGACTCACGCAGTGTAGGACGCTTCGATTAGTGGGTTAATTAACGTGCTAATCTTCGCCGTCCGTCCTCAATGCTCGCTCGCTGATATATAATTAATGAATTAATTTAATTATTCAGCGCGACATTTTGGGGTAGGCACGCACACGCGACTGGGCCGCACAGTATGTTCTCGTCGTATAATGAAAGCATCGTGTAACCTACTGAAGCAGACGCAACGTTAAATAAATTGGCAGAAAAAAAAAAAGTCGTGCGCCGTTTTTGCATTTGTGGTTGTTACCCGATTCCCCACTGGTGTGTGCGCGTGTGTCTGCCTTCCTTAATCTTTATTTCATGCAAAACGCATTCGGTTTTCAGCAGCCGGTGCCGTTCCTTTGAGAACGAGTTGCGGATTTCTTCCTGCGTCACCTGTTGCGACCTTTCACTTTTTCTCTTTTTATAGCATACGTGTTTGTGTGTTTGTGTGTGTGTCTGTTTTGTAAGCGCGGTGTTAAAAGTTTGCTATTAATAATGTGGTTTGACTTCTTCTTGTAACCGGTACGTGTATAGTCATAAGAAAAAGCCTCATCAAATGCTCAGGGTTAGTTTTTTCGTTGTTGTTTTTTTCATCCGCATTATTAGGTTTTTGAAGTTTTAGAAGCGTTACGATGGTCAGCAATATTGAAAAGTGAAAGAGAGCATCATATAAGATGTTTATTGTGTTTCACTTTTGTTGTGGCGGCTTAGATTGTTGTTATCATTTGAAAGAATATATATATATATATATATATATATATATATATATATATATATATATATATATATATATGGGTATATATATGGAGACAGAATACATGGATATAACTGTATAGAGATAAATAGCAACAACGGACGAGTTTATTCTTCGACGTTTCGGCCGGAATCCGGCCGAAACGTCGAAGAATAAAACTGTCCGCATTTCCCTCTGGCGCTTGTGGTTCGTGTCGTGCATAAGGAGCGAATCTAAAATACTCGCAGTAGCGTCCACCAAAGACTGCACATCGATGCGCAGAATACAATATGTGTGGTAGGCCTTGTGCTGAGCTATAAGTCGGTGACAAGATAAGTCACCTAGCAGAAGCTCCGCCTCCAGCACGCGCTCGTTGCCTTTGACCGGGCCTTGGTAGCGCGTGGGACGAACTGTAAAGGCAGCAAGCTCACTCTCAAGGCATGGGGAATCGGTGGCCTAGTGGGCTATAGCGCACACTAAAGTCACTGGATTCTGGGAAAGTAGCGCCATTGCCTTCCCTTCCTGCTAGCCGAACACAAGCAGATACTAACATATGGTTGACCAAACCTCGCAAGGTGATTAGCTGATCGTTCTAAGTTGCCATGGCAACCGCCATTTCGGCCCCTTCCAATATTCGAAGCTTCGGGAAGGTCGTTCTAATCCAGTCACTTTAAAATCGCCATGGAGCATATCATCGTACTGGAAGCGTTCCTCGCCAATATGAGCGTCTTTGGCACTGTGCATGCAATCAACTTATCAATCATGGTCATCTCCACGGATCTCTTACGATGATATTGTTGATGCGTAATTCAAGACGAGAAAATTATTTTTCAATGCCTCCAAGCACCGACACAGCATATGGTGGCGGTACGAAGATGTATGCTTGTTTCGCCGGTGTGTGGATAGCAAAATCTCGGTATACAAGAAACGTCTCTATAAAGCTACCTGTCACCAGCGAATTTAAATCGGCTCATGGAGATGTCGAGGAGAAATCGCTCATTTCATGAGCTAAAATGGCGACCATACGGGGAGCTTGGAGCTACTTTCCCACGATCCAGTTACTTTAGCGCACACCAGCTCGGAGCACGTGGAGCGAAAGCTCGCGCTGCCGAACCCACGGATCCTGGGTTCAATCTCCACCCCTGCCCGTTTCGATCTGGATGAGCATCGTACCGGCGTGCGATCGTGTATCACTACTGCGTGGTGCACGTTAAAGACCCCAGGCTAACGGTTGTACGGCGCTGTGCTAAATTTCTTGTCTATAGCTGGGACATCACAAGCCCACTGAGGCTGACAAACTGCAGGCTGTCTAAACATACACACTACATGATTATTACTCTTAAGGCGACGCGGGTCTACTACGTTGTTACCTTTTACCGACTACAGCCTACCTAAAGAAATGATAGGCCCTTGTTGCGGACGAAGTGGTTTAATGAAGTCAAAATGCACGTTGATAAAAATGTTCATTGAAAAAGCACTGACAGGTCAAAATCATTTTTTTTTGTATTATCCGAAACGTTTGAAAACGATGCCTGGACAATAATCTCGAAATTTGAAACTTGGGAACTCTGTATTTGTGAAGTAAAAAAAACAATTTCCCAAAGCCGAATTCGAAGTTCCCACGCAATCCGCGCCAGTGCAGTGACGTCAACGATTGAGTCGTCCTGCAGCTCGAGTTTCTCTCGCGCCTACGAACCGTCCCGACCCGAAGTGTCGTGTTCGCCCGCGTCCCGCAATCAAACACTTTCCTCCGTGCGTGCCGCTTATCGCTGTGAGTAGACGACGCTCGTCTTTCGAGTTTGAAGTTCTTTTAGGGCCCTTTCAGCGATCTCAAATTCTTTGAAACTGTGTGAGGTCGAAGAGAACGCGCAGAGGACTTTTGCGAGCGACGTGAGGGGCCCCATCGCGCCGGTTCTGCGTGAAAGGCTGCACCGGCGGAGTCACAACCGAAACTGCGGTACACAGACGCCAAACCCAGTTGGTTCTGACCGTTTGACGATTTCCTTTTCCAAGTCCGAAAGTTCGTCGAGCACCTAAAAAGAGAACTTCGTCCGATTCCCCGACTCACCAGATCATCCTCAATGCTACATGTGTCGAGCGCCGCCATGTTTTCTAAGGGAGGAGAATAAAACCAATGAGTCCGTAGTGCGTTGGCACTTGCGTTCAAAAATATATGTTTTACGAATTCTATTATTAAATATTGTAGAAATGTCGCTTACAAAGCTTCTAAATTTCATAATCGATTACGTCAAAAATGAAAAAGAAGCGAGGAGATGAGAAGCAGAAGAGCGCAAAAAATAAAAAAGCGCGAGCGCGCGTAAGCAATTTCTTTTTGCGTTATTCTTTTTTTTATGCGTGTTTATGACTACAATTTGCATACGTTTTCGATAACAATAAAAAATACGACCTTTGGGATGTCAGTGCCCTTTTAATGCCTTACGAACAAAAACGTTAAGATGACTCGAAGAAATTATTATTTTTCTCACATCCTCCGGAAAATTATCTCCATGACGTCACATATTTCCGTGAGTCTTTTTCGTGCGTTTTCGGTTTCTTCCACTACACGCTTACAGTGTGAACTTATATATAAAGAGGAAGAAGCGCCAAAGGTGCGCGACGTATGGTTGACATCCGCCACCATCACGCAATCGATGAGCGCGATTTCTCATATTTTCGCGGCAGCAGCTGCAGAGTCGTGATCAGCATTTCGTTCAGCTGACCCGCTGACTGAACTCATACACGAACTTCCATATAAATAGCAAAAGGACGATACATTTTTTTGTTTCGATAGCAGTTTTGAAGACTTTTCGCGCAGCGAGCGCTGTGTACGCACGAGACAGGCCATTTTTCAAATGAATAGCGGCGACAAAGATGCCGCCATCTATTTCTCTCTTTTTTTTTCTTTTTTTACAATTTTCTTTTGACGACGCACCGCATTCCACTTTATCGTGGAAAAAAATCCCTCTCCGCTGGACATTTTAATTAACGACGCCCGTCGCGATAACAACAAATCGACTCTCTCCCGGTCACCTACTTCTGTTCCGGCCCCCTAATCTTCTCCGCGGGTCTTCGTTCCGCCCGACGAAACGGATTAAACGTCATGAGCACTCTCGCCTTCTCTCGTTTTCGCCCTCGTCCGAGTTTGAAATCCGCGGATCAGCGAGCAGCGAAGTAGACCGACGACGCGGTCCGCGTGCCCCGTCTCAACGGCGAGCGCAGCCAACCCTATGCGCAGCACTAGTTCGTCTGCTTCTTTTTGTAGGGGTTGTGGTGACGTCAGAACAACGCCGAGCTCTGATTGGCTCTGATTGGAAGGATAGTGGGTAGACCTCAAAGCAAGCTGCCTTGAAGTCTACCCACTATTCCTCCCAATAGGAGCCAATCAGAGCTCGGCGTTGTTCTGACGTCACCGCAACCTACAAAGGCTGACGACTACTCGCATACGACTGACAGAGCCAATCACTAGCGCGGCTTTATGCTGTCCAACGACATGAACCTAATCCCCTCTCCTGCACTTCGCGTTTCGGCCGCTAGGCCGCGCCAGCTTTCGCCGCACGCTCGGATGGGCAGTTCCTCCCTGCTTCTCTTCTTCGCGTCTTCTCCGCTGGGAGGCGTCGCCTTCTCCGGAGTTGCGAATGCCATAAGAAAGCGAACGCGTATGTGAGTTGTTGCTGTGTCGATGCGTAATGGCGGTAATAACGCCGGCGTAGATGAAAGAAAAAAGAAACGGAACGAAGATAAGGCGACGGCACTCCGTAGAGGGAGGGAGGGGGGACGTGAGATTAAAATCTAACGATGGCACGTGACGGAGAAAGCTGTGCGGGAAACGAGACTTGACCGACTGGAGACCTGACCGACTTCTGAGTCAGGCCCATTAGATGCGCCACTGGCGCCGCTGCCGCCGGCGGCGTACAGCTATCCGTGCGGCACTCTGTGTCTGTGTATACGCGTGGGCAT
>JAZHYW010054083.1:0-13613 GCA_037355805.1 Ixodes ricinus | reverse complement strand
AGTGCGAGCAGCGCGTGGTTTATGTTCCCAGCATTCTCTTTGGTGCTTGGGTAATTTGGCAAGCCCATTCGCTCCAGGGAGTGCTGCCTTCATAGTGCTGCGCTCCATGGGATCTGCTGTTATCTGCTGATAGAGAGGGAGGCTTTGTTTTCATGCCAAAGGCTGTGCATGTCAAAAAAGCCAGCGAGGCCATTGGTTGTACTTTCATATGTGTTAACGAGACTTCACCTAAAAAAATCAAGCAAGAAGCTAAGAAGCTGTAGTCGGTCGCTGGATTTGAGTCGCTTGCTCAGGTACATCGCTAGTACAAAAAACCTCAGTTTGAACATGTTTTTCATTGCAAAACCCCATAAGATTGACTGCCGTTTACAGGTAATAGTTTTCGAAAAAAGGACCTGGCGAAAATCGGTTGCCCTGTTTTTTGCATTTGAAGTTAAAACTATCGACCGCTGACGACCGCTTTCTTCCCAAGGACTCCAGCCAGCTCATTAGGTTTTTAAATAAGCATAAAGATAAAATGCTTCAACGCCTGCTCCATGGACATCAAAGATTTGTTTTATTCGTTACTCCTAGGGAAATTGCTGTACTGTGTCGAGGAGTGCATAGATAATATAGTAAGGGTGTAGAGCGAGCTGGTGAATGTTAACCATGTTGAATAAACCTGAGAATGGAGCAGAAAGGAACATGTAACTCGGAAAAGGAACAGAAAAGGACAAGACGACGTCTCAAACTCAGCTACCAAGTTTATTTAGTCCGCCTCCTTATATAGCCCACAATCAGCCAGCACCAACACAAAGGGACAACCTCTAACCAGTTCAAATGCCAAACACTCCAATACACAAAGTTGTACAATTTTTGGCATTTGGACTGTTAAGAGGTTGCCCCTTTGTGTTGGTGGTGGCTGATTGGAAGGGTTTGGCGTTTGAACTGTTTAGAGGTTGCCCCTTTGTGTTGGTGGTGGATGATTGTGGGCTACATAGAGAGGGGCGCCGCCTTATATAGCCCACAATCAGTCACCACCAACACAAAGGGGCAACCTCTAACCAGTTCAAACACCAAACCCTCAATCAGCCACCACCAACACAGAGGCGCAACCTCTAAACAGTCCCAACGCCAAACGATACACAAAGTAGTACTATGTTTGGTGTTTGGACTGTTTAGAGGTTGCCCCTATGATGGTGGCGGCTGATTGGAGGGTTTGGCACTTGAAACGGTTAGAGGTTGCCCCTTTGTGTTGGTGCTGGCTGATGGTGGGCTATATGAGGAGGCGAACTAAATAAACCTGGTAGCTGAGTTTGAGACGTCGTCCTGTCCTTTTCTGTTCCTTCAACTTACATGTTCATTTCTGCCCCAGTCTTAGGTTTATTCAACATGGTTTGCATAGATAAGTTGGTAGGCGTGTCGGTCGGTGGTTTCCTCGAATTACCTCTCCTTTTATCTTATAATGAGCTTTCGCCACATGAAAACAGATCACCTTACTACAAAGAAAGGGATTGTGCATAGGGTCTTGCAATACACCCATCCTCAGCGATATTTCCCATCGAGCACCGGCTAGCTTTGGCGCTCAAGTTTCCCCCTTCGAATAGCGGAGTTTGCGGAACACCGACTGACATCGGTTGCGGGCACTTCATTGAAGAAATTAAATAGAAGGCGGTATAGATGCAGTAGAGGGTTCCAAAGAAAAGGAAACGAAGTTCCTGTGGTTCCATATTTGCATAGGGTTTCCAATGGCTTAAAGCAGCGGTTCTCAACCATCGATGTTTCGCGGACTCCTTGGGGATCGGCGGAGATGTTGGAGGACCCCGTTCGTGGTGAAGGAAGGGGAAAGGTATAGAGTAAATAGAATAATGATTTAATAAATGGATATAACTAAGGGCTAGTGTGAAGAAGACCTCTGCTATTGACGTACACACTAGAAAACTGGCCGGACAACTGAAACATTTCTTTTCGATCTAAAAAAATACAACTTTTATTGCCAGAGCTTGACTGATGAGGCAGGGCTTCGCGGACCCCTAGAATGCCTTCGCGGACCCCAAGGGGGCCGCGGACCCCCATTTGAGAACCACTGGCTTAAAGCAATACTCCACAGAGTTTTTCGAGCTACCTCAACTAACTATATTTTCTGACTCCCCGAACCTTTACCCTTTCCGGTATGCTATTTTGTATCGCGAAATTCATAATAGTTTTGGGAAATCGGCAAACGAAAATGATGCAAAAACCAACATTCAAATATACCCGCACTTTTCAGTGCTGTGACGTCAGTGGCAGGCAAACTTGCCAGTCGAGCAAGCAGTCTAGAAAAAGAATATGCCAATCATTTGTTCCGTGCTGGAGCGGGGGTACTGGAGCGAGCTTCAAAGCATTCATTTGACACCATGAAATTGCTTGGAATCAGTTGGGAACAAATTCTACAGTCAGAAGAATGAACCCCTGCCTTCCACTGACGGCACTTTTTCGTTGTTGCCAGTAGCGAATTTCAGTTTGAAAAACACGATGAGGACCACAGCTGTAAATTCAGTAACTTCGCGAAAAAAACTATATTTTGACCTAATATTTTGGATACAATTTTAGCGATGTTTGTTGGTGAGTTTATCAAACTTTCAAGCAAATCGAAAGTCAATAAGAAAACCTGTGGAGTTGAAAGAAAATATGAACGCGAATAGACGTCACTTTTGTCCTTTCTACCCCTAACAAGTTATCCAACTTTTGCAAAACTGTGAGTCCCACAGCCTCTGGCCTCTGGATGGTACTAAGAAGCATCAGAATCGTTTTTTCGAATGCACTGAAAAAGTTCTTTTTTCCATTCCGCTTTCATGTTGTAGGCACTACATTGATTACAATGTAAAGAGGGTGGTACCAGGACACTAGGGCATTCATTGTCGTGACTTTGGATGTAATGCAGATAAAAACAAAAACAAAAAAGTCGGGGCTCTAATTCACGTTGTGAAGGTGGTTGGCCAGCGAAGCTGTGGTATCACCTGCAACGATTGCCCACTGCACTATACCAAATGATTGACGAAAGAAAAGTAAATGCACTGTACCAAACACTTTATATACAGGGTGTTTCACGTAAGAGTGACAAAAATTCCTAAAATTAGTGTATTCGAGGTAAAAGGATAATTTTCTCGGAACCGCATTACTCGTGGTGGCGGACGTCAGAAAATGCGCGATACTTACTAATTAGTTCGCTAATTAACTAAAATGACTAATTAACTTTTTAATTAGTGAAAATAGACATATGGTTCCAATTAGAAACTTGCTGAGCGTCATCAAAAACCCCTAAATCAGTCATTTTCACAAAGACTTTGAGCGCATGAGAAGCGTAGTAGTGCACTAAAGTTACCACTCGTGGAGCAGGTACAAGGCTGACGGTTGCGGTAAGGCGCCCGCGCGATTTTTCCGTCTCTTATGAGAGCCCCAGCCTTGTACCTGCTCCACGAGTGGTAACTTCTAGCTGCACTACTACGCTTCTCACGCGCTCAAAGTCTTTCTGAAAATTACTGATTTAGTGGTTTTCGATGACGCTCAGCAAGTTTCTAATTGGAACCATATGTCTATTTTCACTAATTAAAAAGTTGATTAGTAATTTTTAGTTAATTAGCGAACTAATTAGTAAGTATCGCGCATTTTCTGACGTCCGCCATCACGAGTAATGCGGTCCCGAGAAAATTATTCTTTTACCTCGAATACACTAATTTTAGGAATTTTTGTCACTCTTACGTGAAACACCCTGTATGAAAGGCTAGTGACGTCACTCCCCACGTCGCAAGCTGCCGTCGCCGCGGCAGCTTGCGCAACAGTAATCTTTACCGCGAAACGTATGCGGTGAGCGCTACGTGCTTCGCATTGTTATCAGGAGCGCCTTATCATCAATTATGTGGTTCGGATGCTTGTTTTGTGCTTGTTCTTTATTGAAACGAATGCTGTGCTGTATGTTGTATGCGTGATATACGCACTTGTCGCTTCAATCGCTGAAGGTTCTGTTTTTCCGTGAGGACGCCGACACGAAAAAATCCGACCTACGAGTCATATACAGCTTCGCTGTAAAATCTCAGTCATTGGCAGCAATGTCCTGACCAGAAAAAGGCATCAAAGCGGAGATGATTGCGCGCCTAAAGAAATATTATGTAAGCGCCCCGACTGTTTCGCCATCTTTCAGATAGTTAGAAATCCTTGTACGACGACAGCTTTCGCGATAGTGGTGCTGGGAGCTATATGCCATCTCATGAGTTGCGTGCAGCAGAGGCAAAAGCACAGGTGCGAGCGCGTGGCTTTCAGATTTGCTTTCTTTCACGAGCACTCGCGAAAGGAAAGCAAATCTGAAAGACATGTGCCCGCGCCTATGCCTTTGCCTTTGCTGCACAGAACGTCTGAGACAGACCAGAGTGGTGTGTCATTGGGTGCGTGTGTGCCTTTTTTCTTGTTTGCTCGTCGTATATAGGTACGTGCCTTGACGATTAAACTTCAGTTGTAAGTTCATCGATTGTGTCTTCTCTCTTCTCTCCCGTCTGCTTGCGCTCGATCTAAACCAATAGATAGTTCCTGTGATACCTCAGGCGTTTACTGCTTGACAGAAATAGAGCCGTTAAAGTCACCAGACAACGAGACCTGTATTGTTTCAAAACATCTTCTTCACCCCCCCCCCCCTCCTCTTTTTTTTTCTCAGCCAGTTTCGGGAGTGCACTTGGATCAGGACTGAGTGACATCATGAAGAACATCTATTCAGGGGAGCCTCCTTTGAGGCAACCTTCCCGTTGGACCCTGGCTTCCAAACTCAAGGGATGTTACGTGGAGCCTGCGCGCCTGTCTACTCCGCTCACCCTCAAGCTGAGACTGCAGCCAATGCCACAAGCATGAGAGCACGAGGTCGATACTTTGAAATGTTCTTCCGCAGAACGAGCGCTCGCGCTAGAGAGGCTCGTCTTAAAGCCAGGAGCGCCGGCTAGCTCGCGCTTGTAGCTTTGGCTGTAGTCACAGCTTAAGGAGTGAACGGGGTATAGTACCCTCACGCGCCGTGTCCAACGCCAGCGTTCTTCAATTCACGTACCCGAGTCTGACCAGTAAACGACGGGAAGCAAGGTGCGCCGTCTTTAGGCACGAGAATACTGGGCGTCACCACAGGCCCCGGAGCCTCCCGGTTTTTCCTGTAAAAACTGCGCGTAGCATAGGAAAAAAAAATTTTTTTTTACATCATTTTGGTTTTTAGCAAGCGGCTACTTAGTTTTGAGCGATTACCTTTATACGTAAGAGAAATAAAGGCAACAAAAATTAATAATACCCTCGTTTTACGGGCC
Organism: Ixodes ricinus; assembly: GCA_037355805.1. Lineage (NCBI taxonomy): Eukaryota > Metazoa > Arthropoda > Arachnida > Ixodida > Ixodidae > Ixodes > Ixodes ricinus. The sequence goes on along the minus strand of JAZHYW010054083.1, from coordinate 8,319 downwards.
CGTTAAAGGTCCTCAGAACGAACTCTTAAAGAATCGGGGAACCAGCGCACGCCGACGGGCACGCCCAGTGCCGAGATCACGAGCTGATTCGCTGCTTCTTCAAAAGAGTTCATTCAGCAGACCTTTAGCGAGCCCATATAACGAATGTATTCATGGAATCATTAATAAAAAGAAGATGCAAGATGCCTGCAGTATTTTACGGCGTCAAAACAACAATGACGACAGCCTATTTGGATACGTCTCCCCGGTTTCGATTTGCTGTCGGCCGCATCTTTGCGTTAGTGGCTCTGCGTCCAGTGGCAATACCACCTAGAAGACGAGGCCCGCGAATGACGTGATCGTTAGCGAATCCCCGACTCGCCCTAATCAGCGAACACGCTGAAGCTCTATCAGGGTACGGCGCAGAGCGGCAGATGCCGACTTCCTGGCGCCGTCGCCTTCCGTCGCGTGTCTTGTGAGACGCTGCATCACTAGTGACGACGTTCATCTTGTCAGTGGCAGGGGATAATAGGGAGTTTTAGGGAACCGTTTTTGCACATCCGATGCGGTACGATGGGCCCTCCGGTTCGAACTGCGCATGCGCTATACCGCAGAAGATTCGCCCCCGCCAACGTTACTAGAACCCCTCAGTTGGGAAACTGCCATAGAGCCTGCTTTGAAAAAGTGGCTCCGATTCGTACTCGTGAACCGAGCTAATGGCGATTGCAACGCCGCCATTTCTCCCGCAGTGTCAATCCGGGAACTGCACGGGTGCACGTCGGATCGGGCAGGGGCCGGTGGCGCCAACTCGTACGGCCATCTCGCAGTAGCTATGTAAAGCAACTTTCATGTTTCAACTCATCGCTAAAGGGTGGCGCTGTTATCGTGTTTAGCTCGGTCTCGGTGGACGCCTCAGGGCCCCGGCTTCAAGGGTGAGTTTCCCAACTGAGGGTCTTTAGTAACGTTGGCAGAGGCGCACCCCATACCGGAGGGCCCACCGTACCGTATCGGATGTGCAAAACCCGTTCCCTAAAACTCTCTATTGTCAGTGGCCGAAACGGTAAATGCACACCTTTCTAGCGCTCATAGCAAAATGCCGAGTCAGTGGACTGTGGACTCACGCACAGCGTCTGATATTTCTCGGAATAGGGGCGCCGCGCATGCTTAGAACGTGTCCCGCAGCCCGGTGAACAAAGATGGCAGCGCACAGAAGGGGATTACTGGAATGGTCTAGAGCGGCTGCCGCATCGCCTCCCTCGTGTAGGAGAGAAAGAAATGTAGGCCGATCCGACGCTCTTCAAACGAACGTGGCATAGCGAGAGTAATCGCACATGCTTAAGTTCACCTCGAGAATCACAGTTTAGTTATTCTCGAGGTTCGACTGCGACCGGAAAGTGGAGTGACCAACACGTCAAATCTAATACGTGTCGGATTCGTGTGTCTAACACCATATCCGTGCAGTGCGTTTTCACACCAACGCCTGCGCAAACAAATTAAAGAGAAGCGCCATGCCTCGTTCTACCTCTCCTACGCAGGGTGCGCAGCTGCGCGCGTTAGTGTCCACTTCGCAAAGATGCTACCAATAGGAAAGCAAAGCACCGGGGACGCATACAAACTGAGTGTTTAAGTAGCCAGTTTCTGATTTAAATTTTATGTTTTGATCGATGCGCTATGCCCGGCACTAAACAAGTTCCTTCTCAAATACAGCAGCCGTTTTCTTCTTTTTTTGTGTGTGTGTGTGTGTGTGTGTGACGCGTATTTTTCGCGGGAACATTTTGACCGGCATTCCCTGAAACAACCGTATGCTGTAATGTAAATAAAGACGAATGCTGGTTTCAAGTTCCAGCCAACAAACAATGTCGCCTCGTTCAATCATTCTTCGTGGCCGTCCCGGAAAATATGTGGGGACGCCTAGCGTTCACCCAGCCTTAGTTTCCTTCAAACCAAATACGCCAATGCACCAGGTTATGGCAGCCTAAATGTTGCGGTCAAAGCGGCGCCATGTATATATAGTCAGACAAGAGAAAGGTTCACAGGACGTCGTGACGAGAGATCATTCACCCCGAAATAAAGCGTCACAATTAAGGAAGATTTAAGCGAGTAGTATCAAGCAGTATTTATAGCTGAAGAAACAATCGAGAATATTAGCCCTATCGGTACGAGACACTACAACGGAGGTATTCCGAGAAGTCGCTCCTTCCATACAAGCTAGCGCCGTATCTAGTTTATAGAAATCCGGCTCCATTACGACGAACTTCGAAAATATAAAGGCGACTTCTCAAGACGTTTGATCAACTGCTTCACGCACTCAAAGCGCCCTCCGAGGGGTCGCCGAGGCACACGAAAGTACGCCCCAAGGCAGTGTTCGAGTTAACCTGCGGCCTGGACCAGCCACGCTCGCACCTGTTGATTCAGGCGCGGTCTGCGCCACGGCTGCTGCAACGGCGAGCTGGTGTGGCAGGGGACTCGTGCGTTAGCTTGTCCGGGTTATCGTCCACAGATGAATGAGGAGCGCATGAATTACGTCACTCGAATCTATCGCTTCTGAGCCACTGCAGCTTCGCCCCATTCAAGGAGTGGACACGTACGCCAACTTTCCCACGTCCGCTCCCTTTTCCACTCATTTATCAAAGCTGCGAAGATAACATCTTGCGTCCAATGTTTATTGGGACAGGGAGGGCCGCTGTGTTGATAACGAATCATCGTGCACCTGGTGCTAGCGTGCACGGCATTCGGGGGTACGCAAAAGAGCCAACGAGGTTTGCACGAACAATCAGGGTTATCTTCGTCATCATGACTTGTGTCTTGCCTTTAGCGTAAAGCGAGAGTCCTCCGCTTGTGTGTACAATATTTTTCGCGTGCAATAGCAACGCTCCCGTCATAGGTGCGCCGACCTCTGCCTGGCAAGCAATACGTTCAGCGCTCACGTGACAACCTATACGCAACGTCGAGAAACGGCGTACGACGGTATAGTTTATAACGATGCACCACGCGGTGACCCGAGAAAGCAATGTCTATCTATTTGTTTCTCAATCGATGTATAGTTAGTTCTGTTCGAAGGTGCTCTTCGCACAATTTTCCGCGTGCTGCTCCCAAAAATAGACGCGCAAGCACCGATATACATATATATATATATATATATATATATATATATATATATATATATATATATATATATATATATATATATATATATATATAAGTATATTTTTACACTTTCAAGAGCCGCGTCTTTATGTCTGCGTACCTGAGTTTCTCCTCAAGCGCTCGACTTGACTTGGTCTTGACACTTCACCTCTGGCGTCGAGAATCGGCCCGTTCATCGGACTCATCCAACCAGCCTCTTCTCGATCTCCCTTTCCAGCCTTCCAATTGCACGTTACCCTCAAGTGCCTGAAACGGTATACTAACTCGCACGTCCCAGATGCACCGTTTCGTTTTCGTCTCAAACTTATTTCCAGCAACGCTACGCCGGTGTACGATCTCGTGAGAGAATACACTAAACTGTACCAGACTAAACGCATTTTCACGGCAGCCGATCTCTGCATCTCTGTTTTGCAGCTGGCGTCTTCAAGACGGACACGCACAGCTGACTACACGATTCGATGGGGCGAAATCGGCAACGGCATGTCTGCCATGCCAGGTCCTGCGCGATACGGTTAGCCCGAATACGGGCAATTGGTACTCCTTCGCATGTTAGTCAGAGAGGTAAGAGTCGAGCATCGAATTTTATCACTTAAGTCGGTCCCCCCCCCCCCCCCCCCCCCGGCCCTTGATCGAAGGCAAAGAACGAAGGCAGCTCGCTTCAGGTCTACCCCCTAATCCTTCCAATCAGAGCTCGGCGTTCTGACGTCCCCTCTCGTCTCCTCCTCCTCTCTCTCTCTCTCTCTCTTTCTCTCTGCTTCTCGGTGCATAGACGACATTCCAGCGCTTTTGAATTCACATCCTAGCAATCAATATTTTCAGTGAAGCACGCGCATTTTTAGAAGGTATATATGTGTGTGGGCTGAGCTTGTTGCTGGCAGACTTGTGCTCGTTACTTGAAAAACGTAATGGATTACAATTACAAAGTACCTAGCCTCAAAAGCGACACACAAAGGCCACGGCTAACAGCATTTCTTTACGGAGTGCAGGTCCGGGGTGTTTCTGTCCTCGTCCTCGCTAATGGTTTTGCAAATCACTTCCGAGAGTTGCTCTTCAGACCTTTTCCTCGTTGATACCTCGACTGACGCTTTGAATATTACTCTCGTGGATACGGTTGAAATCTTGGAGTCGATAAGAAAACTGATGTCAAAGTTTTTGGTAGGAGTAGACCAGATACCTGCAAGTTTATTGTCAAGGGCTGCGCCGAATGGGTCGCGTCTGTTTTAGAGCCCATTTTTAAACTTCCTTTGCGTTTGGGTGCATTGCCGTCCCTATAAAAAGGTTCAGTTGTGGTACCTGTTCACAAAAAAAGTGATGTTTGTGCTGTTAAGATCTATAGACAGGTTTCTTTATAATGTGCCTTTTCTAATGCATTCGAGATCGTTAAGCATACACGTCTGTCTTGCTATTTTCGACACAAGCTAAGCGAACCTTAGCATGGTTTCCTAAAGGGCCGTTCCGTGGAAACAAACCTCTGTTCTTTCCTTCACAATTCTGTGCCGCTTGCCTTCACTCTGTGTCAAGTTCACACAGTCTACTTCGACATGAAAAAAGTTTTCACAACAACAACAACTTCGACATGTCTAAGGTGTTTGACAGAGTAAACCAAGAGTTGGTCCTGCATAAGCTCTTTATGATGCGAATTTTAATGCGCTTTAATGAATCGGTCTATCAGCTGGTTTCAGTCTTGTCTTACCGATCGTACAAGCAGTGTGCGAATTTATAATATTTTTTAATGATATTAAGCTGTGCGTCAAGAATTCTCAATTGTTACTATTTTCTGCTAAGTTCAAGCTTCCTTTGAATGTTTGGTTATTCGCCGGTTGTGCACTTTTGCAAGTGTTGAGTGATCGTTCGTCAAATTTTTTGTTGATCAAATTCGATAAAACCAAAGCGCTATCAATGTGCAGAAGTCAGGAGACGATTTTAAATGAATACGCTTATAGATCCACTCCTATTTCACGTCTGTGTGTAGTTTGCCACCTTTGTGTTTATTTGGACGGCATTCTTTCTCATTCCTACGATGTCTCTCATATTGTTGGTTCAACTGTAAGATTGCTGGGCAAAATTTCTCGTTTGACCCAGGAATTTTTCAATCCATTGTGTATCATTCCCTTATTTTGCAGTCTGATTCGTTCCTGCCTTGAGTTTGCAAGCGTTGTGTGGAATTCTGTGACAGGAACTGATACATTGCAAATTGAAATAAAGTGAAAAACAAATTCATTAGAATTCTTACGATCGATATTTTGGCCGAAAACGTTTTATGACCATGCCTACGTACTTGAGACTCTCAACTTACAAACGTTATCAAGTCGTAGATTTGCGGGCGATCTTTTAATGCCGCATAAAATAATTTGTGGCAAAATAAGAGCAACTCACTGTCTCCTGTTAACTTTCACGTGCCTCTACTTTTCAGCGAGAAATCCTGTCTATGTTAACCTGGTACTCAGGTGTATGTGTGGCCGATCACCCGCATGCAAGTGTCTTTCAATGTTATTTCACCAAAACACGTCTTCAGATGCGTTTAAAAATTATGTGTATTTTAATCGTAAACTCGAAACTTTGATTTACTGATCATAACCATATCGTTTTCCTATCTGTGAGTTGTGCATGTTGTATAATCACGAACATGGTTCATATCAATTCTTCGATCGCTCTGAGGCACGGAATAATAAATGATAATAATTATTATTACTATAGCTTTTTGAAAGAAATCATACCACCGCACAAAAACCGAAAAACTAGCACTGGCCAGAAGCGGTTTATTGGAACCGGGTTTCTCTTTTAGTCTTGATCATCTCTGCCTAACGCCCAGGCAAGCAGCCACCAAGCGAGCAAAACCCCAAAACAATCCACTTAAATGTTTAGCGACGAGGCGGAAACGTCGATGAAAGAAATAAGTACATGCACACTGTACAAAGCCGGTTTGAGACAAGCGCTAAATCACATGCCCGGCTATACACGAACCGATACCGCTGTGCGGCACTGGATACCGGGCGGCGGTATTAGCCTAAAGATCTGCCGAGTTATCATTATCAATCACGCCCTCGCACGTTAGCAGAAATGTCGAGTCTCACGCACACATTTACTGTTCCAATTCTGCCTTTGTGCTTCGAAGAAACACGTGACAAATATAGCGTTGTACGCGCTGATTAATCAGCTTATTTTCGGCTACAGAAAACTAGGCCGTCTCCGTCACTTTCACCACCATAAGCTTTCAGATCTGTTTTCAGTTGTTACATTTGTTTAAACTTTGCTACCAAGAAACAATTGCGGTGACTGGCCTCGGAAAATAAATGGCCCGCGGAACGAGCCCTTTCTTTACACGAGATGCAGGTTAAACAGGCCATAAGAAAATGCCCTATAGATTTTAAGACTAGTGTTCCATCTTGCCCTAAGACTCAATCGAAGACCACCAAAGTTATCGACTTGGCTTTCAACGGTTAAGCCCCAGAATCCAACAAGTATTGCTGTGGCGGCGCTCGATGGAACAAAGGATGTCACCCTTAGAACGGACATCGGTTTTACTGACAGTCTATACAAGAACACGTCGATGCGTGCTTGCGCCTCGGTCTGGAAACATCCATCCCTTGTCAGCAGCGTGCCGACAGCAAACGTCAGATCATTGATACTGATGAGTGAGAAACAGCGCCAAGCAAGAACGTAAGCGACAAAGAACGAGGAACACACAGAACCGAGCGCTGTGTGTTCCTCGCTCTTTGTCCTCCGTACTTTTGGCGCTGTTTCCCTCATCGTAACTATGCGTAACCAACTCGCCCAATTTTCAACGGTAGATATTGACTTGAGTGGTAAAATGCTACTGTAGCACGAGTAAAACTTGTGCGTCTCTCAGTGCAAAGCATGTCTCTGCGTATACAGAACTGGTTCAACAACACTGTGCTGCTTTTTTCAGTGTGTACGAGTATGGCTTAAGAAAATCGTTTTGAATTCAATCAAATGTATAACAGGCAGAAAACAATCTTCTACGTTATACGCTCAGTTTAGGGGAGGAGAGCACGAAGAACACACCCTGTTCGAGTTAACATTTATTTCTGTCTCGATTCTAGTTTAAAAATATATATTCAATATAAGAAAAAGTTATGTGCATATATTCAGCTCCTGCGTGTTAGTACATCGGGCACTCCGCTTCTCCGTCCTGCATACACACCTTCGCACTTTCCAGAAGCTGACAAAAAGCACATCCAACGGAAATGCAAAACGTTGGTACGGTACCGGGAGACTTGCCTTGTTCCCGATAGCCGTAACACCCATTTACATTGTAAACATAACTTCACTATTGATCGATGGTCGAAGTGAAATACTGACCGCACGAGTAGTACGCAGATACCAGTATTGCATCTTAGCCAGACGCTAGTTTTCTCGGCTACGCCCTACTCAAGTCCGCATTTACAAGGCAGCACCCAACATCTATACGCCGCGATAAAGCACATCACCTTTTTTTCTTTTTAGGTTTGGATCGAGGCCGGAAACGTCGAAGATGTAATTCAGGCAGTTGAAGCCTTCGTTTGAAAGATAGGCTTGAATCTGATTATTATGCTCTCGTGCGCAAGGTGTAGCACTATCTTAGATGCGCATACACATAACTAACCAGCAACAGATTAGCAACGGCGAGACTCTCGAGGAAATGCTCCGTGTTAGGCGATGCTGCTGCTGTGCATTTCAAAGTGTAGTTGGAGCTCTCGTGCAGCTCAGCAAAGTGCTCAAGGCTGCGCGCTCTGGGGCAAAACTTGACAGCCGGGAATTTCCAGAGACAAAACTTTCTTTCAAAGCATATACACCCGCCCTGTACTGAATACTGAACACAGCACCACGTGTGACAGCCTGTATAATAAACGAAGCGACTCAAGTGGTTAAGAAGGGCTGAAGCGCATAGGACACGCCAAGCTGTTTGTTTACAGACGCGGTCTTCCGTCTCCTCAATCTAAAAGAAAACAGGAACGGATTTAATTAAAAGTATTAAAGTTCAAACTGCAAGCGCATTAACGTTGCAATTGTCTGCGCAAACCGCAAGCACATCAACGCGCCGTGACGTACATTTCTGCACTGACGTATAGGAGGCGTTTCTGGTTAGCATCTATTAACTTTGTTATTTACCGGAGTTGGCAGATAAAACTGGGCAGCAACAACTTGGCAGCATGCAGAAGGCTACAACATACTGTAAACGACTTAATTTTC
>JAZHYW010054079.1:0-101259 GCA_037355805.1 Ixodes ricinus | reverse complement strand
ATATATATATATATATATATATATATATATATATATATATATATATATATATATATATATATATATATATATATATATATATATATATATATATATATATATATATATATATATATATATATATATATGTGCGAAATATTGTTTTTAGACTGCTTGCTCGACTTGTAAGTTACACAAAATGGGACGTCACCTGAGTACGAAGAGCGGTAAAATTTGAATGTCAATTTTCGGCCTAACCTTCATTTGCCTTTTTTTTTCAAAAGCTACCTTGAAATTAGAAATAATAAATAGCATTCCCAAAAGAGAAAAGCTTCGGCAGTACGAAAATATAATTAATCTAAATAGCTAAAAAAACAAACAACACCGGAGCGTGTAAAATATTCTAGTGCGTACTTCACGCCAATCTATGCCCATTGGAGTGTTGAGTGATTTGAGTGTTGAGTAGAACACCCACCGATGCCGAAGCACTCCGGACTGAGGGAGACGTCGTCCACGGCCACGCATCCGAGGCGCCTGAGGTTGAACTGCGCCACGAACCGGAGCGTGAACGGGTGCTTGAGCGGCGGCAGGTGCCTCACGATCCGCATCCAGGGCCCCTCGTCGTTAAGACTCAGGGTCCACACCTCATGCCGGAGGCCGCTGGCGTGGCGGGGGTCCAGCTCAACGGCGTACACCGTCAGGCCGTACGGCTTCAGCTTCTTGTCCGCGTAGTGGTAGAACCGGATCTGACGTTTCGTCAAGACCGGAAACGAAAGCGACGGAGACACGGTATTAGGGATCGAGACTCATCCTTCAGCCGCGCTCTTAGCGGCTACGTTCAGAGCTAAACCCACGGGAAAAAACAAACAAACAAAAAACATGAATTATACGCTCGCGTTTTTGACGCAGCTCTTGACCCCCGTAGCGAACGCTGAATTAGCGTTCCACTGGGGCCAGTGCTCAACCAGTGTCGCACCGATGGAACAGGTGTCCCAACCGAACGCAGCACCACAGCCCAATATGTGTCCGCGCGCTCGATCGAGGAAGATGACGTAAGGAATCCAACCCACGAGCTTTGTGTTGGTTAATCACCGAGCCCCGTGGTAAAGAAGGAATATAGCAGCCCCTATGACCAGCTCGCCATTTTCGAACAAAGACCTCTGACTTCGCGGACGCAGAAACCAGATTCCCGTGACGGGAAGCTTTTGCGCATGCGCCATATCGACGTCAGCGCCACCCCTGCGGCGTGACGTCAGAGCCACCCGTTGACCTTTAGTTCGATCTCCTCGCAAATGCTCCATATTTAAGAAAGGGGAAACTCAAACCGCGGAGAGCATTTGAAATTTTATGGCGGACGCCTTCTGCAAACAGTGGGTGCAAGTGCGCACGGGTGCGTTTTCCGGTGGCGAGGGAGGATAGCGGCCGGGGATGAGGAGTTAGGCGGAGCCACTGGCAGTAATATAGATGAAGTATCGACGCAGATACTTCACTATATTAACGTAGAAAGTTGAGCGAGCTGGTACTAGTGTGCGTGTGCGCTGTTTTAGGTATGTCTTCACTATATAATCGTTTTCACCTAGAGAGAGAAAAAAGCAAGTTTTGCGCATTGTTCGTGCGCTGCCCGAAGTAGTTCTTACGAGATTTGTTTGTCGGGGGAAGAAGCAATGTTTTAGGCGTTTGAAGCGCGTACGTCTCGATAGTATATTATATATATCCAATCTTAAATGCACCTACACATATTTTAATTCCCTACATAAAGGGGGAAATTAGTAAGGTTCCACCAGAAGATGGATTTTTTAATTTTTGTTTTATTATGGTCTTTGAGGTGAAAACGGAGTATAGGTGGGAATCCGTTCATTTGGTGGAAACTCGACTCATTACGCGATTAGACAGCACGTTCACAGCGCCTAATCCTCCCCTAGCGGTGGGGACCAGTCAACTTTCGCAAGTAAGCACGCGCATCGGGCACGCTGCCACGCTCCGGTATTGGAGTGACCGAGATACCGGATTCGTCGAGACAGCAGGTACACATCTCCTCACAGTCTCGAAGGCTGTTCACGACGATATATGGCCACCGCTGGTAACTCAGAGGGGAAAACTTAGAGGCGGCGACCGTCCAGCCGTCCCTACTACGCGAAAACCTGCCGGCGTCGTCATCGAATTTTCGCGGAATAAGAGGTGTCCTCTATGTAAAATATTTGCTCGACGCTTTCGTCCCTTCCTCGCACATTGCATCGTAAACGCGGAAAGTAAACCACGTGACCCCGATCAAACAGCTGGAGGCGCTCTTGACTCTAGGCACACGAGATGTACTCTGTTTCCGCTTTCCAGATCTGCCGCAGCGAACCTTACGAGGTACGTGAACCAATTGAGTGCTCCATGAGCGCCACGCGAATGGACGCTCCGCGCGTCGATTCGCCTAGCCGGAAGGTCACGTGATACGCGTCGGGTTATGACTTGGCTTTGGTGGCCCGTAACGTCCGTTGAGTTGCATCGCAAGGCGAAACGAAGCGCTGCTGGTGTAAACATTGTGCGCTGCAAGATTGAGGACATGCTTGAGAGCCCCGCAGTGAAGTGCAAAGGGACGTTTTTAGACTGTCGAGGAGAACGTGTGATACTATCCTTTAGGCCAGGGCTCCTCAAACTCTGGGATCTTGGGGAATCTCCAACTTTCTTGAGACGGGGGATTATGTTTTTGCGGTCTCGTCATTTGATACAACAATAACTACGAGTGTTCGTTCTGTGCTTTTTTGTTTTGTTTTATTTCTATTTGAGACACATGTAAGTTATCTTTCCACTGAATTTGTTCTGCTATTGCTCGTTTTGCCAAGAAGACGGGAGAGCAGACCTGGTCAAACGAAAAACTGTTTTATTATTTTCTTTAACCACCTCAGACTGGTTGGAGAACTAGAAGAACCAAAAATAGAAGGGACAGAAACAGAAAGGCAGAAGGCGTCATCTAAAACTCAGCTGAAAGTTTATTTAGTAACACTTCCATACATCTAGATTTATCAAAATAGTAAATCTACACCAGCTCGCCTGGGCCATCACAGTCTTATCGTAAAAAATGTTGGCTTTTTCAGCCTTCCGGATTCTGTACTTGTTCAGGTGCAAATAAAAATATTGATTGATTGATTGATTGATTGATCGATTGATTGATAAAGTAGAGCAGATCCTTACATACATTGCATGCCAAAATGCAGATAAAAGGGAGAGTCTGCCAGATATGCACCGGCTCAGTTTTGCTACAAAGGTGTCTAAACTGGAAGATTACTTAGGTTAAGCGACGGTCGAAAAAATTCGGGAGGACGGGGAGCCGCCGAGGGTGTTTTGAGGAATCCCCTTGTTCCAAGGAACTCACAGTGACAACTCATGCTCTAGACCAGGGGTGGCCGAGCGGCGGCTCGCGAGCCGCATGCGGTTCTTTGCGTGTTAAAGTGCAGCGGTTCTCTTGTAAACCTCCCTCCCCTCCGCCTCCCTCCCGGTCACAAGAGCACTTCCCCAAAAAGAGAAATGGGACGCGTTTTAAACCGAAAGACAGCTTGCGGTTTTGCAGTCTTGTGCTACTGCTACCTTACGTACAGTTGGAATGCTTTTGACTCGGATAGATCGAAAGTATTCAAGTTTTGTTTATTGCTCTGGACAAAAGTTCCCCCCCCCCTTCCTTTTCTGCCTTTCCTCCTTGAGGCGGCACTTGAAAGCTTCGTGGACTTGTTTGCGGCTCTTAGGCCGGGTCAGCCTGGCCACCCTTGCTTTAGAACAAGACATCGCGACAAACAAAAAATGCAAGGTATGCGGCGTTCCTCTGGCGTGATGGTCACACGCAAGGAAATATATCGGTGTCTTGAGGGTCGGGCCGTATCTCGTGAATTCCTTTTGGTTAACCAATTTCATTATTTTTCTTAGTTTCATACGACATTTGAAGGAACCTATAGTCGGTGACAGGTCAAGAACGAAGTGGAAGCTCCTCGCACCTCTTTCCACTTCAGTGGAGCGAACGGTGGAGAGGAGGTCGACCTCCTCTCCACCAGTTCGCTCTACTAAAGTGGAAAGAGGTGGGAGGAGCTTCCACTTCGTTCTTGACCTGTCACCGACTATAGACACTAATATCATTACGATTGGAAGCGCCTTTTATTTCAAAAAGGCGATGGAATAAATGGTACACTTCAGTTTGATAAAGACTGCGGTGTATGTCTCAACATGATTCAAAGTTCTGGGTTCAATAAAAGTGGACTAAAAGTTTCGTGACACGTGTCCTCCTAATAATTTCTTGAGAATACTTTCACTACTGTACGAATCAAAACTGTTCAGTGGCTGGCAATCTACACGCTGCATTTGGTCGCCATGAGATGAATAGTCGTGAAAAGAGTTACACCTCCGCAACGGTGTGTCCTTAAAGTATCGGTGCATCTTCTGAGCAACGCCATTGAAACGCTAGTGAGCACTATGTCTTTTCAATGACCTACTCATACGCCTTTTGTGATATAAATAGTTGTTAATGTTCAGCAACATTTCTAGATAAAGATCACTGTCCCTGAAACCAGAAGAGGTAACAATCGAAGTGGAGCAACTGTCTCTTTAGATGGATTTACGCCAAGTGCAAGCCGCATAACACGCTGCCGTTCGCTACTTCTACGTTGTGTATCGTGCAGTCTCGTCTTCGCATTCAAGGCATGACGATGACGGAGCTACGAGAGAGCAAAGCACCGTGCGACGGGGTCCAACTCACGTGGCAGGAATTGAAGTAGGCCGAGTCGTGGTTCATGTGGTAATAGGGCAGCTGGGGCCACTCGGGGCTCTCCAGCACCGCCTCGTGTCCGAAGGATCGTCCCACAGCACACACGTAATGTCCTGAAAAACACACACACACACGGAAATGTTCAAATTGGCGCGTTAACGGGCCAAAACATGCTCGATGGTCGAAAAATATGATTTATATTTTTTAGACATACATTGAAATCTACGTTAATTCTAATGATGTTTATTTTTACGAGCGTTTAAGAGTTCACGCTAAGAAATTGTCAGACTAACAAACTGCTAGATATAGCGGAAAGTGTTTATTCACCGAATTTCGCGTGGTGTAAATTTATTAGATATAGAACACTAGCTAGACATCTGCGTTACGCTTTCCTATGGCATGTTTTGTTTTGTAAAGCACTAGCCTTGTACACATTTTGTGTAAAAAAAAGAAACTAACCTGCTTCTACTACACCGAAATTGTTTCAGTATCCTCGATGCTTCATTAAAGTCAACGTAACAGTTTAACAAAATGTAAAAAAAAAAATCAACGAGACGCATTGCATTTTACGCGAGAAAAATTTGAGTTTCACTTCGCCTAAACTCCTAAAAGTGACTGCGCGTTCCCTTTTCCCCGGAACATACGGAGACCCCATGACCGCGATCTCCGGAGGAAGCTATACGGAGAGGAACTGGGGAGATGAGGAGATGGGTTCGCGCGGGGACGAACTCTGATTGGAACGAATAGTGGGTAGGCGTGGAGGCCAGCTGCCTCCGTCTCTACCCTCTCTCCTTCCAATCAGAGCGAACAAGGGCGTCGTCTGCTCCTCTCGTAGTGTCTCGCGTCCGAACGCGTTCGAGCAGTGAGCGTAGACAAAGGCAGCTAGCGTCCCCCCACTAACCATGATTCCAGCTGCAGAGCTCGGCACACTGACGTCCCCGCGCGCTCTCGCCTCCTCCTCCTCTCCCTCAGTTTCTCACCGTATGCGGAGCGCAAGTTCGTCTGCTTCTTTTGCAGCGGTTGCGGTGACGTCAGAACGCGGACCTGATGGCTGCGGTGGATAGGGGAGCGTCGGCAGGCACGTATCGGGGCGCCCGATGGCCCCCCCGAATCTTCCATTTTGGACCTCCTCTCCCCCTCCCCTACGTTTTGTCATAGGCGGGCCCCCAGAAACAAAATCCGGCTCGGCCTGCGCAAGGCAGCTTGCCTCGAAGTCTACCCACTATCCATCAATCAGAGCCAATCAGAGCTCGGCGTCTTTCTGACGTCACCGCAACCCCTGCAAAAGAAAGCAGACGAACTTGCGCTCTGGATATGCGAATGGCATGTCGGAAGACGTGTCACATAAGAAAGACTTTGACCGATGTGACAGCAAGCGCAATGTGTCACACGCTTACGTCATGCTCCGCGTCAGAACGTGGACTTGGATTTCAAACGTGGTAAATATATCTTCGGCCCAAGTCATTGGCCGATATTCCCACGTAAATCGCAGTGATTGGTTCCCCCGTCCGTTCTGCGGAAAAGTAGACCAACTGGAGTATTAGAAGTGTAAGTTTGGTTATAGCCGCCGGCAACTCACGAAACCCGGGGCGTAGTGAGTCCCTAATAGCGTTCCACAACCAATGAGATTAAAGAATTTGATTATAAGAACTCCGAAGAACGACTTAAAATGCAAGGCGAGTAAAATGTTAAACCACGCCTTTCTTTATTTTTTTAATTTGTTCGCGTTTAGGCGGAGCGAAAGTTCGTCTGCTTCTTTTGCAGGGGATATGGTGATATCAGAAAGCCGAGCTCTGATTGGCTCCGACTGAAGAATAGTGAGTAGACCCCAAAGCAACCTGCCTTGAGGTCTACCCACTATTCTTCGATCATAGCCAATCAGAGCTCGACGTCGTTCTGACGTCGTTCTGACGTCCTGCGAAAGAAGCAGACGACTTGCTCACCGCATAGGTTCTGGAGATTAGAGGCCCGATTATGATAGGCAGATGTGGGCTACGAGAGAATAGGCTAGCTTAGGTGAGGCTTGACTCGATAAAGCAAGGTCGTGTTACTTTAGGTTAAGTGAAGCCAGGATAAGTTTCAATTCAGAATAGACTTTAGGAACCTGGAGCATCCACTTTCCCGCAAAGCACTTGGGAGAGCCAATCAGCGACATCTACGAACGAAGCTCTGCAAATGAGGAATAAACAAATATATATATATATATATATATATATATATATATATATATATATATATATATATATATATATATATATATGTATGTATAATATATATTTGAGCTGAAAGAGCAGTTAACGCTGTGGCGCTGAAGATGTTGGGAGGTCATGCTCCGTGCCACAGTGCAGACCTTTTGGGGGTGTAGACGTATTTCCACCCCAATCATTTGCCCATCGCAGCGATCGACTCTCCAAAGGCCTAACGAATAACACGACACTCCGGATTTCATTGAGTGCAGTTAGGTTAGGTCACAGTAAGTCCTGCCCTGCAGTACTGATCGGGTAACGTTTGCGTAGTTTGGGTTGAGGTTAGTATACGTTTAGGTCAGTATGGGGCAAGATAGCTTAGGTAAGGTAGTAGGTATGAGGTAGTAGGTATAGGTTAGGTTAGGTTAGGTAGTTAACCATCGCGTCTTTCCATCTTTAAGCCGCAGTCGCACTACTCGCTGCAAACATGAGGCAGTGTGACCGCAGCTTTAGAGGGAAGTTGATAGATTGTCCATGTCGGGAAACATTTAGAAACGACGAGTGCTGCCTGCATTGCACCCGCAACACCAAAATTTCTCGCAAGTTTGTTGCGTGCCACATCTGGAGCAAGAGTCGTTCGAACATCAAAGGCAGGCATAGCAATGTGTTTACTCGAGGCACGAAGAGCGGAAAGTTTGCTAAGTGCTTACTCCGGAAGCTTGCAGCGCATCTATGTCAAGAAGGGTGCACTTAAAGCAAATAACTGTAATGCACCGAAAACGCCCACTGAATGGCACAGCTCGAAAAGTTCCCAAAAATGCGACATGCCGCTCTCAGTGTGGTAGTGAGGCAGAACACCAAGTTTGTTATGCTTGAAATGTTCTTTATTTTTAACTCCTCTAACAGTCCTGACGAAGACTGATAGTATGCAAACAAGGTAAATATCTTGATAGAAAAAGTCAGGTACTATCTCTTATTGCTCATCTTATGTAAATATATGAAGAGTTTTATTTGATATTTTCCGGCAATGCACAAAGCTACGTATCAGTCGGATTTTTTAGTATTTTATTTATGTATTTATTTATTTGGCATTACCCCGCAGCGCCCGGAGGCATTATTGCAGGGAGGGGGGGGGGGGAGTACAGTTACATTAGCCATGATCATGTTGAAACATTCATGTCCAACCTAGCTAAGCGGCTCTGATATATGTCTTTAAATGTCACAAACACCCTTATTAAGGAGACACGATGAAAAACTTCAAATGACTTGCAAAAGTTGTTTTGTTTAATGCGTATTTGATCAACGGCTTTTCTTAAAGTTGCGAATTTAAATCTTTAATGTTTGCAAAAAGCTAAGAACGTCAATATAAACTTATTTTATTCGAGACATAGTCTCCACATAAGCTATTTTGTTTTCTATAAGTAGCTTGTAATAAACGAATTTGCATTCATGCGGTTGCCCTAGACGGAAGTTTAAAATTGCGAAGTTTCGCTTTTCTTGTATAAATCAGAAATATATTCGCTTTAGCTACAAGGAATTTTTCTACCCAATACAACACCAAAAGCAGTATTTGACACTCTGTTTGAGGGTTGACGACCGATAATTGTAAGACGTCACGCAACGAATTATTTGCCAAACACTAACGGCTGTACGCTACAGTAACGCTGGGTTCATGTTTAATGGTTAAATATTCGCTCGTAGTCTTTCAGCATTTTGGGAGCGCTCGTCTTTACTAGTCTTGTGTGTATAAATACGAGCCAATATTAACTTCATACATATGTTGACAATCCCACTAAAAACACCTGCTGCATATAAAAAAGGATATAAAAAACTACATCGTTTAATAAAAAAAAATCGTACTCGAAGTTTTTAACACAATAAAATGCGGGCACACATATTAAAAGCAGAATAAGTCACGAGGAATTGACTGCGCTTGATTGGATGGCTAGGTTGGACATTTGCATATAAGCGTTAAAAGGTCACGCGAGGGACGTAATGCCGTCTGATTGGTCGAGGAAATTGGCTCCGCCAATCAGATGTCATTACGTCCCTTCCGTGACCTTTTAAAACGTGTCCATAAATGTCCAACCTAGCCATTTTGGTCTAGAGAGAAGATGACTACAAGATTCACCTTCTGAATTCTGGAAATCTTGGCGTGCACTGCCGCTGTACCAGCTTTAGGGCTGAATTGAAGGAATGTGTTACCTCAAATAGAAGCTGCCGATAGTTAAGCAGAGAAATCATCGAAGTCAAATCAATCGCGCAGCCGAATAAAAACTGCGTTAGCTCTTCTTTCTTGCCTTAATCCGTGGTTTTGATGTTTCTGTATGTGTAAGGGCGACGTTAGAAAGTGTTCCAAGATGTTTTTATGTATATTCAGTTTTTTCTATGTAAGCTGTTTGGTGGTTTATATTCCACAGACTCCACAATATTATACTTTAGCTGCAAGTTACCGCCGTGGTTGTTCTTTCTTCTGTGTTCGTCTCCTGTGTGGGCTACTCTCCATCTTAGACAAGGAAATAAATGTCAGCTGTGGCAATGCACTCTGTTGTCACTCTTTTAATAATAATAATAATAATAATAATAATAATATTAATAATAGTATTAATAATATAAATAATAATTATTATTATTATTATTTCGTGTTTTAGATCCGATATCGTTTAAACTAAGTTTCGGATAGTTTATTCGTTAACGTGTTCTTTAATGTTTTGCTTTTGTTGTGCTTGTTGGCGCATTGCGTTGCGAAAAGTGTATGCACTAATCTTGAGTGTTTCGTAAGTCGTATTGTTTCACATCGTTATATGCGAAAATATATTGACATTTTCCTGGTTAACATTATTGTATATCTGTCTACAAGGACAGCATCTATCACTGGTTTTAATTTGTGCTTAAATGTTCGTATATAGACCACTTTCGCTTTTCCGCTCTCCTTCACATGCAATGAATCGCCCGATGGGCTCTTCCTGCACGCTACTCTAAACACTGATTGATCGATTGATTGATTTTCAATTTTGTAGGCCATGATTTATGACGATGTCAATTGGCCGCTTCCACAAATAGTGCGAACATACTGTTGATCTTCTAAATATCACGCTTGGAACGTTCCTCGAAAGTCGCGACGCCGTGATTGCCTCGAAAAAGACGAGTTCGATTGCCAGTTGTGAAAACGTTTCACAATCCAACTGCCAGTTCAGCTGCCAGTTTCACCGGCTCAGTTGACAGTATGTCCAATTCGCCTACAAATTCGACAACTTCATTTCTTTTTTAATTTGTGTAGTTTTTTGGGGCGGGGTGATTTGGCGGGTTTTTTTAGTTTGATTTTTGATTAGGTCTGTTCAATGTGTACAATTCAAATTTTGGTACAACCAGTTAAGAGTCATACTGTTATTTTTCCTCAATAGGGTCGTTAGATGTCGTCGAGTTAACAATCAATGAAATTAAATGAACGGAAGCTTGCCTTTCTCCGAGTCCGTAGTGTGGTCCCGGATGGGAGCGTACTTGATGGTGGTGTTTTCTCCCGACATGAGGTGCCACTCTCCGTTCCCCGGCCTCTGCTTGTTCCTCCAGCCGCAGATGGTGGGGTCGCTGGTGTCGACGGCCGCGTCACCCTCTTCGAAGGAACAGCGGGCCCACTGGGGTACTTTCTCTGTGCACGGAGTCGCGCGGTGGAGGCGAAAAGAGAATGAACATGAGTGCCCCACCGACGTGACGGCGGAAACTGTAAAACAGCAGTCCAACTGCCTACAGGGCGTACAAAAAAACAACATAAACTGTGTTTGCACACATAATGATAACATTATCCCGCCTGGAGCATGTTTGAAGCATGGTTGCCTCATCCATATGTATGCTTTGTACATGTCTGAGACAGGTTTTGTACGATCAATCTGACAGGACCATTATACAAAAGAAGAAACACGTTTCAGACAGCGTCTGTAGATTGAATTTGACACGAGGTACGATCAGTCTGAAGGAGGCTTTAAATATCTCCCGCGCAGGGCCCATGGCCTCAGAGCTAGGTCACGTGGAGACGACCCGGGAGGGCCGCGACTTTATTTCGTGCGGAGGATTCGTTCTCACCGCACTCTTCCCGTCTCGTCTTCGCCGTCGGGGCAGTCGGCGTGGATGTCGCACACCTCCTGGCGGTCGATGCAGAGCTGGTTGCCGCACTGGAACTGGCTCTCGAGACAGGTGCCGTTGCGACGCGGTTCTGGAAAAGAAAAAGAGCCCGATCAAACGCCATCCGCATAAGGCGACAATTGCTTAACGTCCCTCGATACGTTGCAAATGTTGACCGAGAGCTCGCGTTATTACCAGCGCTGCTGAGTCTGTTTCCCTTCTTGTGTGCCTGTGAGTGTGACTGTATATCCGCGCTGTTCCACCCAAGCATGAATTACCAACTGGCCCAACCATCCACATTATCAATGACAGGATACTTTACGTTCACCACTTTAGAGAATACACTCGCGCCTAGTTCAGCTCAAAAGCATGCCGCGGGTGGCGGGGAGGGCGATCACTGCGGTAGACCTTTTTTTCAAAAGTGCGCGCCACCTTGTAACTGCTGCGCCAATGATCTGAGTTCAACATTGTTTGAGCACGTACTCCGTGAGCATGCATTGGTCACGAGGGCTGCGTGAGCGCTCGGCGAGGACTTGAATCCAATCGCACGTTTTTGTGCCCAAAAAATGGCGACCGCCGATGTTGCTTGACGAGGCTTTAAAAAGGGTTCATTGTCCCTCAGAAATCAGTGGAAAGCAACGAAAAAAAAATAGTTAAAAGCAACAACTGATAACTGACAAAGGATATTAGGCTACATTGTTTTGTCAGCCTCAGTGATTGACCATCCCCAAGATCCGTTGGCAAGTACCATCAGTGTTAATGTGAGTCCAATGATTACGAAAGTTTGTATTAGACTCAAGAAGATCGCAGGGACATATTTTTTTTCTGGCAATTCCCGCAAAAGGAATGGCAGATTACGACATAGGCACGGAGATGTGAAAGTATATATTCGACCGTCCATTCGCGATGTGGAACGACAGCTGCATCCGGCGACGAAAGCATTAAGTTATGTAAGAAAAGCACCACGAGGACATTTTACTGTTTCGACCTTTCGAAATAAAAGACAGTTGGGCATTTTTCTCACGCACGTATTCGGCAACAGCGAACAGAAAAGAAATAACGCAACCGAACGCTATAAGATGACAAGTATAGCAATTTGTTTATTTTTATAAATATTACAAAACATGAAAGCGAAAAAATACATAAAAACTAAAGACTGTATCTTCTGTAAGGCCTTAACCTGGAACCCGACGAGTGGGTAACAGGTTTAGTTTCTGCAGAAGCCGGGTTCTAGTTTTAGCGCGGAGGATCTTGAGCTGCGGCACTTTTTGGCGATTGCTAAAGTAAGCACGTCGGCCGGAATATTCACTGGAAAGTTAAGTACGTCGAAATCCTTATTTAAACAAAGCACGCAGATTTTTCTCCTAAAGCTGACCTTCAACCTTTACTGACGAGATATGCCGAAATTGCATAAAAGATTAATTTGTTTAAATATATTATTGTTTAACAAGGTGAAATGGAAGAACAAAGCAGAAATAAATCGTGAGGTAAACTTGCAAGCTCTAGCTTTGGTGCCTGTGGGCAAACACCAGGCAAAAATCCGAAAGTGGCTCGCTTACGTAACCTCTATAGACCATTATAAAATGTCAGCAATATCTGCGCATACGATGGCCTCAAGTAAAACAGTTACCTATCGCAAATAACTACTAGTGGGAGAAAAACATGCATTCGTATTTTTTGCCCTGCCGCCGTTCTCAGTCGTCGCGCAATTGCTCTTAAAACTTTTTTTTCGTCAACTATTTTTAGTTTTTCTTTCTAGATGGCGCTGTAGTTACGATCTTGAAGAATATTTCCAGACTGCTAGATTTACAAAAAAAGCGTGATAAGACCAAAACTATCAAACAAACAACAAAAGTATTTTGTGTTTTTTTGTTTCCCGTAGAAAACATTCGTCAACAAAGGGCGGCGCGTTCTTCTACGCGGTTCACACGTGACACTTTGAACACAGCTTCTTTTTGACGCACGCGCGCTCGCTTTCCCCAGGTTCCCGTCTTCTAGTAGAGTCGCTAAATAACAGAAATAGAAGAAAAACGGCATAATATGTTTTCTCCTATCTTAGTCCTTCATATCGCATTCCTTTTATCAGCGTAACTTAGCGGCGTGCTCCTGTTAGCCGCCTCGCGAAATACGCTGAGCTGTAGACTAGTAACGACACTGCAGCCATGTCGGAACTAAGAATCAATGTTGCCATTTGTCACTGGTCCTTCCCGACGCGTCTGCCGTAAGATGCAAGAAGTGATTTCCTTCGTCCCGCCTGTTAAAACACTTTACAACGAAGCAAAACGAAAGGAATCGGCAGCAGATTGAGTTAACGCATGGCAGCTCGGACCAAGCGAAAGCTCAAGCTGTTCCATCCTCGCCCCTGCCCATTCCTTTCTAGACGAGGATGGTTCCGGCGAGTGGTCGTGTATCACTATACCATGTGATGCACGCTAAAGACTCCAGGCTAGCAGTAGCACTGCACTGCAAAAATATCACATTCACAGCGGATACACCAAATACCCTTAGGAGTTGACTTTCCGCCGTCCAAAATAAAACACGCAACAGAATTACTTTAGAGCAACACGATACCGCGGTGATTTTCTATCTCTGTATGTTACACTCCAAAAGTCTAATTTCAAAACTATAACTCTCACAAATGGTGCACGTGCGGCTCTAAGCACCAAAATAGTGGCACCCGCGAGCCGCTGGTACGTAAATAAAGGTCACGTGATGCAGACGGACCAATGGCCGTCATGGCGGCGTCGTACAATCGGCGGAAAGAGAGAGAGCGCCAATTCCCTGAGCGTGGCTTTATGTACTAGTTTTCACCTCAAGAACCGTATAGTAAAAAAATAGTCCGGCGCCTCGCGGAGCATGACTAATTTCCCCTTCTATATGAAGAATTAAGTTATATGTAGGTGCACTTATATTAGATATATGTAGGTGCACTTATATGAGATATATGTAGGTACCTTTTAGATAACATATCTGTTATCTTATCAAGACGTACACATTTCAAACACCAAAAGCATCGCTTGTTCCTCCGACAACCAAATCTTCTGAGAACTACTTCGCGCAGCGCATGGACGCAAAGCAAAACTTAATTTGTTTCTTGATGTGAAAACGAGTACAGTGACTCCAGGTTCTCGCAAAGCCAGATAAGAAATCGCGCAGCCCCAGGAGATTGACAAGAGCAAATTATTATCAATAGATAATATCTGTCGCCGGACGACGTTGTCACCTGTATAGTCATTGACTAATTATTAATATGTCTAGACGTAGCTCTATATCGTTGCATTAAAGTTACATGAGCTATGAGGTTGCTTCATCACTCGAGCGGATTAAGCGAGAGCAAAACAACATATCATGGCGTAATTACCCAATTTCCTTTTGTTCTCTCGTGATCCCATAGGAGTTTCATTTTATGATGAGAAGCTCGTCTTGCTACCAACAACGAATTAAATTATAACTAATTTCGTTAACTTCCAATATTATTTGTCCCTTTAAAAGCTTCCGGCCCTATTAAACAATAGATCGTATCTCATGTCGTTAGTTATGCAAGATATTTGTCGTGAAAATAAGTCCAGCGTTCCGTGCTACGCTGTCCCATGTGCAAGACGTACTCTGGACGCAATCCACGAGGCGGATGTCGTCCAAGGCCACGTGCCCCGGCACCGTCCTGCCAGGAAGCACCTCCAGGCTGACCATGAACGGAGGCTCCTGCCTTCCGAGAGGCACTTGAAAGGTTTGCCACCTGCGAAGAAAAATAACGTAGCTTTAGCTGTACCTAATCAACAATCATAGGAGGCTTTTTGGCGCGTAACAGCGCAGCTTCCTTTTCAAGGCCAAAGCCTTATATGTCCCATTACGCGAAAAGGCGGCGTCGGCGTTGTCGCCGAAAGATGGCCATAAAAATACGTCATGAAACACGCGCCGCTCAAGGTCAAAAGCGGACGCGTCTCAGAAATAAAACGCAAAGAAAAGCACAGCCACGCATATATGCTTTGTCACGGAAGCCGTGAAGCCGGCGGGGGCGCCCGCCTGCGCAGTGGGAGAGCGTGATGTCACCGCCGGAGCGCCGTGTGCAAAAGCAAGACGTGGCGTCACGCAGCGCTTCGGACTTCATCTGTGCTCCTTGTGTGCTTCGTGCGATGGACTGTGAGGCGGTTTCATTGACGGGACTACAGACCTTTCCATCGCTTATCATCCGGCAGAAAAATGCTGAGTCACTGAGCTGTGGAGGCATGCGCAGCGTCTGATATACCGCCCAGCAGAGCAACAGCGCATGCTCAGAAGGCGTTTCACAGCCCAGCAGACACAGATGGCAGCGCGCAGAAGGCGATTTTTGCGAAGGTCTATAATGCCTTTCCCATTCCTACACGTAAGCAGTCTGAAGTGTCTTCGGCGTGTTTTTATTAATTCTCTAATCGTGGTACGCTTCTTCGCGCCTAACACATTAGCTTTCACTGCATCAAGTTTACAGTCATTGGTGGATCTTTGGCGCGTAACAATGTAGCTTCCATAGCTTCACTTTATTATATCTAGAATCATGGGAGGTTCTTTGTCGCGCATCAGCGTAGCTTTCACGTCATTAATTCTATAGTCGCGAGAGGCTTTTTTCACGCGTAAGAGAGCAGCTTTCGTTGTATTAGTTCTACAATGTTTACTTGCTCGCATTCTGTTCTGCTTGCTTGCGATCTGTTCACCCTTTACTGTAGTTAAGCGGAGATATAGAGACTAACCCTAGTCTCATGACACAAAAACAAGAAGAGTTGTTGACTGATGTACTTACACGCTATATTTCAGAATCTACCCACCGGCATGAAAAAGCTCGAGACACGTCAGAAAAAAGTGATAAAGCGATATTAAAGACATAAAGCAAAAACAATAACACACTGACGCGGTTCTCTCCTCGCTTGAATAACGCGTCCTAGGACTAAAAAAAAAAAAGAAAAAAAAAGAAATCCTAGATTTTAGTGATCTATCAGGCGTGAATGGACAACTGACAGAGATTAGCGAGGAATAAGCTGCTGTAAGGCACAGGTGGGTTGGCTCGGAATCAAGATCGCGTAGGTCCAATCTTCTGTTGATGTTTTCTTGGAATTTGAGGTGAAGACAAAGGCACAGACTGAGTCCGCACAGCATGTTATAAAGATTTGCTTAGAACTGCTCAATGTAACTATAGACTGCAGTAAAATTGAACGTTCACATCGGTTTGACTTATTCAAACAGAAACAAACAAAAACTACGCCCAGTTATCGTCAAATTTAGCTTTTTCAAGAAAAAATAAAAAAGTTATGTCGTCCGCTTTCCAACTGAAAGGTTCCGCATTCGCAGTGAGCGAAGTCTTCGCGCCAGAAATACGGTTTGTTCATAAAATGTCTGTTAGACTTCGGCGAATCCGAAGGGCGTCCTTTTAAACTACGGTTCGACAAACTGTTGATCAGTGAGCGAATGTTTATTTTTGATCCTGCCTCGCAAACAGTAAAGCAGAGCGGCAGAGAACAATCTCGCCCTTTTGCTGCTAGCAATACAGATTAAAATCAGCTGCCTAAGCCGGCTGGAACGTAAATAAAAAATAATAAAAAAGAACATAATAATTTTATTGCTAACAGCCGCAGCGTAAACTTTAAAGTTTTGGAATTAGGCTGTTTTATTCAAACAACCAAACCCTTCGATAGTCGTGGGAACTGAGTCATGACTTGATGATTCCGTAAACGATTGCAAAGAATTTCCTTGACGATATGCAGTGTACCGACAGGACCGCCATGGTCATGGTGCGGGTGTGTTCTTGATGATCGCCGACGAATTGCACAGCACTCATCTTGAAACTCAACACGTCAGTATTGAATGAGTGTGGTCTCGCATAAATTTCAAAGGAAAAACAATTTTAGTTTGAGCTTATAATAGACCCCCAGGCACAGGCCTTGAAAGAATATGTTGGGTTACACAAAGTTATGAATAATATGTCGAACGACTGTGTTATAGTTGGATGAGATTTGAACCTCGCAGGACTCTCAATGGACAATGGAGATATTTGTGTTCCTAAAACAAATGTTCATAACAAAGTCCAATGTCTTGCCAACGCCTTTAGTTTTAATCATTACGTAACTTAGCTCACCAGGGAAAACAATATTCTTGATCTGATTTTATGAAACGTTCCGTGTTGCATTGATAATACCACAGTTCTTCCTGGAATTAGCTGATCATAAAGCCGTAACTGCTAAGATATTCCTATGTACACCACCTTGCCGTCACTGTAATACAAGGAAAGTGAATTTATATAACAAAAGTGACTATGCAGCAGTTACAGGACCTGCAGTCTAACGTAGCAATATTTAATCACAGGGCAAGGCTTACAGAGGTTGATACAGCATGGAACCCATTCATTCAAAAACTGCACTTCCTTATAGACAAGTACAATCCTAAAAAAACTTTTAAGGATGGTAAAAGAGTTAGCACAGCTTGGGCTACTCCTCGAACTATTGAAGTTAATAAAACGACGAAGCAGTGTATTCAGTAACTACTGTAAAAAGCAGTCGGAGGCAAAGTGCATAAGTTAAAGAGCTTATTGTCCTAATAAAAGTTACTTGTAGCAAAATGCAAGGCCAGGTATTTTGATAAATTAAACAGCAATCATTGCTAAAAATAAAAAAATAAAAAATTCTGGCGACTTGTGATAAGGGAGATACTACCACACCTGCACTCTTTTTCGAAGGAGCTGACGTAATTGAGGACTCAGCAAAAGCGAATTGTTTGAATGATTATTTCAAATCTCTTTTTAATGTAAAGAAACTCCGAAGGGGACGCACCAAGCTTGGCAAATCTAGGTTATGACGAAATGCTGAAGATTACTATACACTACACGAGAATTGCAGAAAAAAATTGCTGCTTCATCTTGACACATGAAAAGCAACTGGTCTTGACGGCATTCTCTGCTGTGGTTCTTCAAAAACTGCGCTTCTATACTGTCCTGTTTCCTTCAGGTTCTTTTTACAGTGAGTTTATTCGAGCATAAACTTCCCGAAGATTGGAACATTTCGACAGTAGTTCCCATCGACAAAGTCGTAGCAAAAATGTCGCCAGTAAGTAACGGCCCATCTCGTTGACCTTTATTGTATATAAAGCTCTTGAGCACGTACGTTTCCAGAGGTTTAGTTGAACATCTAGAGGCGCATAATTATTTCCGCAAAGGATCAATACGGCTTTCGGACTGGTGTATCTTGCACATCATTGTCGATTGAATTTCTTCATGATTTTGCGCTTAGAATTGAGTCCGGGAAAGGGGCTGATTGTGTGTTTTTAGATGTGTGCAAGGCTTCTGATAAAGTGGATCACTGTCCGTTACTGAAAAATTTACAGGTTTTTAATATTGATCTTGATGTTGTATTTTTTTCTATCACTTCTGTGATACAAAACAGCCTGTGATTTTGAACGGTCATTCATCAAGTACTGTAACCGCAACATCTGGAGTCCCACAGGGCTCGGTCTTGAGTCCTCTTCTTTTTCTGACGTACATAAATTATATATTGTTTCAAACTTTCTTCGTCTTAAACTATTCGCTGATGATGTTGTTTTCTTACGGAAGAATTGGGGATGATGGCTAATGGTTTAGAGTTCAATTAGACGTAAATTGAATAACAAACTAACGCAGTGACTGGCGCATGAAACTTATTGAAAGTAAATGTAAATGATAAGGTTTTAGAGAAAAACAAAACAAACAAAAATCACAGAAGACATGTGCTATAATATTAACAACGAACACATCGAAAGAACTAATTCAATTCGTTATCTTGGTGTTACCTGTTCAAGTGACCTGTCATAGAACAAATCATATCCATGCAAAAATAAAAAAAGGCAAACAGCATGTCGGGATTCTTGTGCCGGAATTTCCAGCGCTGCCCTTCAGAACTAAAGGAAACTTTTACTTTTGTCAGTTCAGTCCTTGAGTATTCGTGCATAAACAAGAACGAGTGGAAAGTCGCGGCACAAGATGTGTCCTAAATAATTATAGGCTCAAAGCGAGTGCCACAAATATAAAATTGAAATTGAAGTGGAATGTGCTGTCTTGCAACAGAGAGAACCGAAGATAAAAAATTTGGCACTCATTCTGTAACCTGTATAGCTAGAGATAACTATATTCGAAGTTCGTTTTACATGTCGAAAAGAGTAGATAATCAATTAAAATTGCGACTCTTCCTTCTTGCTGTTGATCTTTTTTTTTTTTTTGGGGGGGGGGTGGTTGTACAGCATTATAATGATATCTGCTTAAACAGACTCTGTTCCTACCTGCATTTTCACCCAACAAGTCTTTTGAGATCTTCTCTCTGCGATAATGCCTTGAAGGCGCTGCAGGTATTCAATAATAAATGATAAATAAATAAATAAGTCACTGGACGTTTCTTGGCGCGTAGCAGCATAGCTTACACGTC
Organism: Ixodes ricinus; assembly: GCA_037355805.1. NCBI lineage: Eukaryota > Metazoa > Arthropoda > Arachnida > Ixodida > Ixodidae > Ixodes > Ixodes ricinus. The sequence continues at coordinate 81,823 of JAZHYW010054079.1, read as the reverse complement.
AATCATTAATTCTATAATGATGGGATGCCCTTTCGCGTGTAACAGCGCAGATTCCACTTTATTGATTTTGCAATATTAGGATGCCCTTTAGCGAGTAACAACGTAGCTTCCACTTTAATAATTCTACAATTGTGGGATGCTCTTTGGCGCGAAATAGCACAGCCTTCGTTGTGCCAATTTTTCAATCATAGAAATATTTGGCGCGTAATGGCGTAGATTCTACCTTATTAATTCTGCATTCACGGGATGCTCTTTCAAGTGTAACGTAGCGTCCACTACTAACAATTTGATAATTATAAGATGCTCTTGGCGCGTAATAGCGTATCGTTCAGTATAACAATTTAACAATCATGGAAAGCCATTTGCACATAACAGAATAGACTCAACTTTAATGATTCTACAACCATAGCATGCTTTTTAGAGTGTAGCAGCGTAGCTTCCACTATATTATTCTAAAATTATTGGATGCTCTTTGGCGCGTACAAGCGTAGCTTTCGTTGTGTCAATTTTAAAATCAGCGAGACTTCCTTAGGCGCGTAAGAGCGTAGATTCTATCTTATTAATTTTACAATCATGGTATACTCTTTGGAGCATAACAGCGTAGCTTCAACTCTATTAATTCTGCAACTATGAGATACTCTTTGGAGCAGAACATCGTAGCTTCCACTTTAATAGTTTTACAACTATGAGATGTTTTTGGCCCGAAATTGCGTAGCTTTCGTTGTTTCAATTTTATGATCACTCTCATTGATACGTAACAGCGCAGATTCCACTTTATTATTTCTGCAATCATGAGATGCTCTTTGGAGCGTAACAGCGTAGCTTCCACTTTAATGAGTTTACAACTATGGGATGCTATTTGGAGCGTATTAGTGTAGCTTTTCGTTGTGTCAATTTTACTATCATAGAACTCTCATTTATGGGTTGCAGCGTAGATTTAAGTAGAAGTTTGAGCTGCTTGGTATGCCGATATAATTAAAAACAAAACAGCGCAAAGACAATGACAAAATTAAAGCTAACTGACAGGACGCAGCAGTGTGTCCTGTCGGTTACCTTTAATTTCTCCTCGCCTCTGTGCTGTTTTGTTTTTAATTATGTCAGCGTATATTTCACCTTATTGATTCTACAATTACGGGATACTGTGGCGCGTAACAGCGTAGCTTTCGCTCTGTCAGTTTTGAAATCATGGGCGTCTCTTTGGAGCGTAACACCGTATTTTCCACTTCAGTAATTCTACAACCATGAGATGCTCTTTGGAGCGTGACAGCATGACTTTCACTTTATTAATTCCGCAATCATGGGATGCTCTTTGTCGCGCAATAGTACAGCTTTTGTTGTGTCAGTTTTATAATCTTAGGACTTTCATTGGCGCATAACGGCATAGATTCCACCTTATTAATTCAGCAGTCATGGGATGCTCTTTGAAGTGCAACAAAGTAAATTGCACTTTATTATTTCTGCAATTATGGGATACTTTCTGTTGGAGTGTAACAGCCTAGCTTCCACGATTAATTCAACAATCATGGGATATTTTTGGTTTGTAACAGCGTAGCTTCCACTATATTATTTCTACAATCATGGGTTGCTTTTTGGCGCGTAACATCGAAGCTTTTGCTATGTCATTTCCACCATCATGGGAGTCTTTTTTGGGTGTTACAGCGTCGATTCTACTTTATTAATTCTACAATCATGGGATGCTCTTTATAGTGTAATAGCGTAGCTTACACTAGAATATGCTGGAAGATGCTGATGTTATATGGGATCCGCACGCCAATTTGTCTTCGTGATGTGCTCGAGGCTGTGCGAAAGAAGGCATTACGGTTTGCGTACAATCGATACAGTTTTATGTCTTTAATATCCGGTTTATGTGTCCGGTCAGGAGTGCATGAATTTAGCGAAACGACGAAGAATAGTTCGGCTTAATTTTCTTTATAATATTGTTTATGGTAGTTTGTGACTGTGCCTGAACGATTATTCAGCAATTAAAGAAGCTAGGTCTACAAGAAATAAACACGAAATAACAATAATAAATCCATTGTGTAGAACCACATTGTTTAAATCTTCCTTCTTCCCTAACATAACAGGCGAATGGAATAATTTCCCTAAAAGTGTTCTCAATTCAGAATCACTGACCATTTTTAATAACGCGCTACTCAAACATTTTTTTGCCTATTAGTTAGCCTGCATTGCATTGGTATGTTTTGATTTTGTCATTTTTGTTGTATGAATTTTCTGCCTAAGCATTTATAGGCATAAAAGCCTTGGCAAATATAGACAAATAAATAACTATTATTCTACAATCATTGGACGTTCTTTTTGGCGCTTAATAGAGTAGCTTTCGTTCTGTCAGTTTTACAATAATAAAGCTTTCATTGGCGCGTAACAATGTAGATTCGTCCTCATTTATTCTGCAATAATGGGATGCTCATTGGAGCGTAAGAGCGTAGCTTCCACTTTAATAATACTGGAATTCTGGAACGCTCTTTTAGAGTCTCCTATTGTCGCTTTCACTTTATTAATCTTACAATCATGGTATGCTCTTTGAAGTCGAACAATTACGTAAATTCTATTTGGTGAATTCTAGAATTACTGGATGTTTTTTGAAGTGTAACAGCCTAGCTTCCACTATTAATTCAACAATCATGAGAGTCTTTTTGGCGTATAATAACGTAGCTTTTACTATATTACTTCTACAATCATTGGATGCTCTTTCGCGCGTAACAGAGTAGCTTATCCTGTGTATATTTAGAGATAATGGGAGTCTATTTAGGTGTAACAACACAGCTTCCGCTATAATAATTCTACAGCCATAGGATGCATCTTTGGCTCGTAACAGCGTAGCTTTCGCTGTGTCAATTTTGAAATCATGGCAGTGTGATTGGTGAGTAACAGCGTAGCTTCAACTATAATAACTTTACTATCATGGGATGCTCTTTGGCGCGTAACAGCGTACCTTTTGCTGTGTCAATTTTGAAATCACGTGAGTCTATTCGGAGTGTAAAAGCGTAGCTTCTGCTATAATAATTTTACAATCATGGGATGGTCTTTGGCGCTTAACCACGTAGCTTTCGTTGTGTCAATTTTACGATCATGGGAGTCTATTTGTCGTGTAACAGCCTAGCTTCCACTATAATAAATCTACAATCGTGGGATGCTCTTTGGCGCGTAACAGCGTAGCTTTTGATTTCTCAATTTTGATATCATGGGAGTCTATTTGTCGTGTAACAGCGTAGCTTCCACTATACTAATTCTACAATCTTGGGATGCTCTTTGGCGCGTAACAGCGTAGCTTTCACTGTGTCAATATTGAAATCATGGGAGTCTATTTGGCGTGTAACAGCATAGCTTCCACTATAATAATTCTACGATCATGGGATGCTCTTTGGCGCGTAACAGCGTAGCTTTCGCTGGGTCAATTTCGACATCACAGGAGTCTATTTGGTGTGTAACAGCGTAGCTTCCACTATAATAATTCTACAATCATGGGATGCTCTTTGGCGTGTAAGAGCGTAGCTTTCGCTGTGTCAGTTTTGAAATCATGGGAGTCTATTTGCCACGTAACAGCGTAGATTCCATTTTATTAATTCTAGAACCATGGAATGCTGTTTCGAGCGTAACAGCGTACATTGCATCTACAGTTGTGGGATGCTCTTTGATGCGCAATAGCACAACTTTCCTTGTGTCAATTTTACGATCATGGGACTTTCATTGGTGAGTAACGGCGTAGATTCCCCCTTATTATTTCTCCAATCATGTGATGCTCCTTGGATGGTAACAGCATAGCTTCCCCTTTATTAATTACGCAATTTTGGGATGCTCTTTGGAGTTTTTCAGCGTAGCTTTTACTTTATTAAATCTACGATCATGGCATCCTTTTTGAGTGTAACAGCGTAAATTCCACTTTATTAGTACAATTGTGGAGTGCTTTTTGGAGTGTAAGAGCGTCGCTTTCTCTATTATTTCAACAATCATGAAATACTTTTCGGCGTGTAACTGCGTAGCTTCCATTATATTTTTTCTATAATTATGTGATGCCCTTTGGCACGTAACAGCGTAGCTTTCACTGTGTCAATTTGGAAATCATGGGAGTTTCTTTGGTGAATAACAGCTTAGCTTCCACTTTATTAATTATACATTAATGGAATGCTTTTCGCGCCTAACAGCGTAGCTTTCGCTGTGTCAATTTTGAACTCATTGGAGTCTCTTTGGCGTATCACATCGTAGATTCCACTTTATTCATTCTACAACCATGGAATGTTCTTTGGAGCGTAACAGCGTAGCTTCTACTAAACTAATTTACAATCATGGGACGCTCTTTGGCGCTTAATAGCCCAGCTTTCGTCGCTGCCAATTTTACAATCATGGGACTTCCATTGGCGCGTAACAGCGTAGGTTCCACCATGTTAATTCCACAATCATGGGATGCTCCTGGGAGCATAACAGCATAGCTTCCATTTAATTAATTGTGCAATCGTAGGATGGTGTTTAGAGTGTAAAACCTAAATTTCACTTAATCTACACTTATGAGATGTTTTTTTGAAGAGTAACAGCCTAGCTTCTATTAATTCAAGAATCGGGACAAATATTGGAGTGTAAAAGCGTAGCGTTCACTATATTAATCCTAACATTTCGGGATGCTCCTTGGAGCGTACCAACATAGCTTCCACTTTATTATTTCTATTATTGTGGGATGCTCTTTGGTGTCTTCCAGCGTAGTTTTCACTTTAATATTTTTACAAACATGAGATGCTTTTGGAGTGCAACAACGTAAATTCCACATGTTTAATTCTACAATTATGGTATTCTTTTTGAATTGTAACAGCCTAACATCCTCTATTAATTCAATAATCATGGGATACTTTATGGCGTGTAACAGCGTAGCTTCCACTATATTAATTCTACAATCGTGTGATACTCTCTCACGCGTAACAGGGTGGCTTTTGCAGTGTCAATTTTGAAAATCACAAGTGTCTCTTCGGAGCGTAACAGCGTAGATTTCACTTTATTAATTATACAACCATGGCATGCTCTTTGGAGCGTAACAGTGTACCTTCTACTCTATTAAATATACAATTGTGGGACGCTCTTTGTAGTCTTACAGTGCAGCTTTCATTTTATTAGATCTAAAGTCATGGGATGCCATTTGAAATGTAGCAACGTAATTTCACTTTATTAATTCTACAACTATGGAATGTCTTGTGGAGTGTAACAGCCTAGCTTCCACTATTTATTCAATAACCATGGGATAATATTTCGCGTGTAACAGGGTAACTTCGACTGTATTATTTCTTCAGTCATAGCACACTCTTTGGCGCCGTAATAGCGTAGTTATCGCAACAATTTTATATTCATGGGAGGCTCCTCTGCGCGTAAGAGCTTAGATTTCACGTCATAAATTATACTATCAAACTAATGTTCCGTGTTTGCGTTCAAAATCGATAAACCCAAAAATTAACCCTTGGGACGGATGTTTCAAAATCGGTTAAAACCGAAAATTGCCGAGTTTTAACTGTCATTGACTGAGAAAATCCAAAGCTACGCGGGATGAACTACCGTATTTACAGTTTCATTTTATACAGACCCTAAAAGAATCCCCCCCCCCCCCCTTTTCCTTCTGAGCTGTCCGTGAGACTGATTCATTCCTCCGAACCACATCCACTATCCCATTTTTATTTTTTTGAGTAGAAATAAGTTCTCTACGTATTCCAATCATAGCTGAGGTTTTGTGAAGGTTCGGAAATCCTATTCCCGTGTTTTATTTTTTAAACAAAAGTCGAGAAACGCCGGTTGTTTTACGATCTCAAAAATTTACACCAAAAACACCTAATCTGTGGGAAAAAATGAACCCCGAAAACACGGAACCCTAATCGTAATGCGCTGGTTGGGCACTGACAGCGTGGCCACTTTGATCAGTCTACGATCATGGTGGACTCGACGCAACTGTACCCTTGCAAAAACAAGTATCCACTATGAAGGCAACCGATATTCCAAATAAAATCTATCCACTTTCCCTCCCATTGTCTATAGCGTTTTTGTTGCTTTTTGTAGACTTTCTATAGATAGTGTATAAACAGTAAATATAAATTTCAAAAATTTTAATAGAAAGCAGATGGAGATTTTAACAGCGGTTCTATTCCCTTTCTATTGGCAGATGCTCAGTTTATCGGAGAAATTTCTGAATGTAAATTTTAGGTTTGTCAGGATACATCAATGGGAACATGAAAACGTCAACTGCCGCGTGCACGTACGCATCTATTACAAATACATACGCCATAGAGCACCATGACACTTGTAATTCAAAAGTGCTGACTCCTCCACCGCTATATATACCATGCACTTTAAAGGCAAAAATTTAAACGAGGACAATACCAAAATATAAAATGATTACAAGCATGTTGCTCTTTCTTTTCGCATATAATTTATTAGAAATGTTATATATAAGGTTTGGTAAACTGCATCTCCAACTATAAAGGATTGCAAGAGGCGATAATATTTTGACACAGTCGAAAAAAGTAGCCTCAGCAAAGAGGCAACAGCTAGGTGCAATGTCGCTCCTCCACCCTGCATCTTATTATTCTATCGATTCTAGTCTACAGATATTCTATAGAAATATGGTGACCGAAAGTCTATTTAAAGGTAGTAGTAAAAATTCTATATCATTTTTATCGCCTGTACTTTAGATACATCGTTTGAAAGAAAGTTTATAAAAATTATATTGAAAATTGTGGATACGACGTGATGAATAGGAAGTTGAAAGAGTCGTTAAAATGCCGGTAGGATTTCTATAGAGTGCCTGAAAGATCTTTGGTAAGTGTACTATATAAAAGCCACGTGTAATTTAAAAAGATTGAAGTTCGTGGATGCGACAGTTTAAAACAGCAAAAAGTCTGATGACTCGCAAATAACTTGTGAAGAACCAGGCTTAATGTAAGGATCCAAGCAGCGGTGACACGAGAGACGGACGCGAGATCGGGGATGGCGCCCACTCTCTCATCATAAAGCAATATGTATTCGTGGATCAGCCCAGTACTGAGAATTGGAGTAATACGAAGCTTATACCGCACATGAGCAGGTCTGCAACTTTGTACTGGCTATCCACTCACGCGTTTTTTTGTGTAAGTTGATGAAAAGTCCGCCGTTTTACTCTTCAGTATTTTTTTTTTTGTGCTGAATTCTAGAGATTATTTAGCGCGAGTTTGGGTGTTTAGGGAGTGAATGAATTTTATTTCGCCACCCACATTTTGTTGCTATTTCTTGACATGCAAATGGGATACTCGATGCATCAAATGACGCCCACCCCCTCTCCCCATTTCCCTGTAATGAAAAAATATAATGGGCACCGATGGGACGTGTATCCCTGCCGAAATCTGAAGAGTTTGCTATCAGCGAATAAAATCCACGAAAGGACCAAAAGTGCAACATTCCCTCCACGTGCCGAGAAATAAGCAACGCAAAAACAAAATCGCGCTCATCCCCATAACAGAGTTCACTGCGCCAATCAAAAGCGTGCTCCGACTGGGAAGCTGTTCCGCGCAGCGCTCACACTAGAGCGTGCCATAAAGCCAGTCTGAAGTAAGTGCAAATGCCTCCCACGGGAAAAGTGAACTGCACATTCCTTTCACTTCAGCCGTCGGCTGGCAAGAGTTTCGCGGCTACATAAAGAAAAGGCCGAAGTCAAGCGAACGGCAGCCCCGCCGCCACATAGCTGAGCAGGCTGGCAACGGGCGTCGTGCGGGTATTTTTCGGAGATCAGTTTACGGTCTCCTAAAAAGGCGAAGCGGGCCGTGCCTTTAACGGTTTGGCTTCCCTCCGGAGCTGAGAAAACCTTTCGCCGAACGACCGGTGCCCAGCAACGCTGCATCGGTAGCAATTTGTTGCCGGACGGGCTACGCCATTTATAATCACTATACTTTAGTTGAAAGTTCAAAGACGGCTATACTCTGTTACATGTTAAGAAAAGCAGAACAAGGGCCTCCCGCAAAGCCCTTCACTCATTCGACTATAGCACAGCAAGCGCTGGAGATGAGGGGAGTGAGGAGGCGACTCAAATCACCTCCTCTCTCTCCAGCGTTTGCTCTACTAAAGTGGGAAGAGTGGAGGGTTTTGTGGGAGGAGCCGTAACCTGCCACAGAGCATATATTCGATCACGACTACGGCTTAAAAATGTTTGTGAGTTCACTTTACCGGATATGTCGGAGACATGCCAGTCATTCCGAACAACAGAAGCGCCCCATTGAATGATTAAACTCAAGACACACCACTACGTAAAAAAAAAAAAAATGCAATTTACGCCAGATGCAATGACCGACTCAAAGAGTGTGCTGAACATTTCCGCGGACGTCGAACTCCTTTTGTTAGCATCACATTTTGAGCATCTGGGATCCTGCTATTGTTTGCCGCGGCGGTCTGCCTTCGTGTTCCGCAGGAACGTGATGTCACGGACAATTTTTACAGTGAATAACCTCAATAATATGTTTTAGTTGTTCCGATTGGTGTGTTTAGGGTTCTTTTCCGCCCGCACATCAAACATGGTTTACACGTGGCAACAAATGACGTCACAAAAGCAGGAGTGTCATGCTGCCGGATGTCGCGATCTGGCGGTTCGTTGTATGAGGAGAGCAAGTCGTCTGCTTTTCTTGCACGAATTGCGGTGTCGTTAGAAGAATCTCGAGCTCCGATTGGCTTTGCTTGAAAGGATAGTGGGTAGACCTCAATGCTAGATACCTTGAGGCCTGCCCACTCTTTTTTTTAATCAACCAATAAGAGTTTGGCGTCGTTCTGACGTCACCCTAACCCCTGCGCAAGAAGCAGACTAGTAGGAATAGGCGTCTGTCGATTCCGCCACCGCTTCTGTGATACCGCCAGGATTGCGGCCGGCGATGGCGCGACACTTCTGTGGCGTCATCAGGCGGAAATAGAGCGACCGAAATTTACGGCGCGGTAAACACACAGATGGATGGATGGATGGATGTTAATGGCTATACCCTTTGTCACGGGCGGTAGCTTGCGCCACCTAGCCCAAGTCTAGAAAGAAGAACATATGATTCCTCCCGCCCTTCTAGGCCAACAGTAGTCGGAGACGCGTTCCAGGCACCATAGTGATAGCGTGGCTGAAAGGAGGGGTGCGCTCATTTCCTGCATTGATTCAATCTAGACATAGAGAACAGAAGTAAATGGCGGAGTCATCGAATCTCAAAATGTCTGCCAAGAAGCGCACGCCTTTTGCCGCGTCTCCGCATGCGATGGGATCGTCTGGTATCGATAGCGGCCGGCAGTACTCAGTAGCACGATGCTGCGGCTGACTTCTTTCGCACCCATTGCGCTTTATCTTATTTTAATTAACACCTGCTCGCCTGTCCCTTTGCATTAATTGCATTAACATCATTACGTGGGTTGACTTGGTTCCTCTCTTAAATAAAGGCCCTCTGGGTGGAGGCCTGAAGAGGGTGAGGTGGTTCAGTTCCCAAAGGGAGACACGCAACTCAGTTAATCTACTGAGTGTCCCCCCCCCCCAAAATAACAGTTTATTTGTCATTGTTTTGTTTATTGCAAAAATAAACGACGCATTGCGGAACGCTCAACCTCTACCCAAATGTAGCGCTTGCAGTCCGAACCAGATGCCAAAGTGTCAGAAGTGACGGTTATCTCATACAAATGTTATAAGTGATTTTCTGAAAATGTCGATGCCAAAAATTAGGCTGGTTCTGGTAACTGCACGGAGCCATTCATCTCCTCGTATTCGAGGGCTCAGTCGCCCGCTATTTTACATTGAAAGTTTTAGAAAATAACGCAACTTTTCTATACGATAACGTAAAGTTCTGAAACTTCGGCATGTATGATTCCGACCGCTAGCATTACATTTAAGCAGAGAATGAGCGTACGGCGATGTGTAGTTTACTTTTGCGATAAAAAAACACTGTAGTAACGTTGAGGTGAGCTGACGAACACTTTATTTTGGGAAAGTAATTTTGGTAACGTTACTGAATCCTTACTGGTTCATGGAGTTGGCGTGCACCTTGCGCACTTCCCAGGTGTGGTTAGGGTTAGTGAGGAGCACGACCAGGGCCCCGTCCAGCATGGCCGTGGCGTGCATGGAGAAGACCAGGGTGCACCGCTGCAGCGCCGCCTGGCCGAACCAGGGCGACGACACGTTGCCGCGCTGGGAGTCCTTGTCCTTGGGCTCCACACTCCGAAGACCGTAGTACAAGAAGTGACCTGCACACAATGAACAGAAAAACACATGTTCAGTCGAGTTGAAGTTTTGATTGCACTTTAGGTGTATAGAACCCGTCCTCAGGTAAACTATACTTATGCCCTAGTCACATGGGCACCCTTAAAGGGGTACTGAATCGTAACCTGAAATGTACGCAAAACGTTCAGAAATAAGTCGAATGGAATCAATAGTATCTGTAAATGACAATCGCACGCTTGCATTTTGAGCGGATAGCTTCATTTGTGTTTTTAGAGCCAGATTTTGGTGGGCACTTCAAGATAGTTAGCATAGAAAGCGATGCGTCTCTGGACATCCGTCGGGCCAGGCTGCGCCCGTGACGTCATCGGTTATCTCGAAGTCAAGCGTGGCGTAAGTTATGGGTGGCGTCAACGTGATACAACTTCGCTTTATCGAGGTGCCCGAGGACTCAACAACCGCGTGACCGTACCGCCCTTACCGCCACCACCGCGTTCGTGGAATGCTCTCGCTGCAGTCTAACTTCGGTTGTGTGCGTAGAATACCACGTCAACACGAAGACTTTTACTGCGATGACGACATCAGTCAGCTATACGACCGGAGCCGGCCCGCTTGCAGCGAGATCGCATTCAAGCACTGCGTTTATTCGGTGAGTCCATGCTGTTGTCTGGACAACGTGCTGTCTGGCCAGCGTCTTTGTGTTCCTTTCGTAGTAATGCCCTGACTACAAAAATGACTGCCGCACAAGCGTGGGACACGACGGACGAGAGGGACGGAGAGTTTCGGTAGCTCCTCCGACCTTAGCAAACTGCCGGACCAGCGCACCGGCGTCTCACGATAGTCGATACATCAAGATGCCGCCTAAAGCCTGTGTCACATGCATGCATCGACTGTGCGAAAAAATCCGTGCGACAGCCGACGCAGCGAGTGCGATCGCAATGTTTGGTTTCACACGCTCCAACAACCGCGCGAGTCCTGTCGGCGCGGCTGGCTCTTCTACCCAAGGTTAGTTGCAGCGGACACGGACGCGACGCGTTTGACTTTGCCTAAATTACAACAAAAACGTCTTAATAAACACAAATGTTCTTACGAATACAATATGTAACTAGAAATTTCTAATAATTAAGCATAAAACCAAAAGGTTTTAGGTGTCTAAATTTATTTTCGAATACGCAGCTATCCCGGATGAAAGCTGGCTAATGAACGGCTGGAAGCTCTCACGCGACGCGCGGCCGCGAGGTTCGCTACTGGTTGACGAGAAAGCGATCGCACTGACTCTGCGACAAAATACCAACTTGGTGGAAACCGGTCTCAGAGCCGCTGCGACAGTGCGACTGCGATTTTAATCGCACATTTACTGGAAATCGCACCGATTTCGGACGACAATCGGAGCATGTGAAAGAGGCTTAAGCCCTCTGATGTACAATAGCGCGGCGTCTCGCTGCAAACGCACATAACTGACATTCTCTGCAAATCTGTCACGCTCGTGTACAGGACTTGTTCGTGTACTCTAGTACGCCGTACTTCCTCCGCGCAGCGCTGTTCTTACGAGACCTCTCACGACAGGACCCTGCAACGAAGCTTCAGGGGCATTCGCTGGGTGAAATTTGTGAATCGTTAAATTCGTCCTAAAACGTATTTTCTCGCGTTTTCTAACCGGCGACTGGCATTTATGAGCTCATTGTATTCGACAGGTCATATTTAGACAAAGAAATGCGCGCTAAAACTTGGTTTCCGTACCCCTTTAACCGCAGTGTGATTGAGGTAAGACCTGACTGAAGCACCGTAACGCAGTCGGTGCTTCAAAGAATGACGTTACTTGTAGGGAGCACTTATCGAGGAACTTCGTATGAGCCTTCCAACCGCTTATCAACAACCCCCCCCCCCAAAAAAAAAAAAAAACAGTTGCTGAGTTGCTAGCAGACGGCGCAAGCGCGCCTTCTGCTAGTCTATAGTAGAAAGCTATAGCGAGTGCGTGGGATCTGGTATCCCGTAGGAAAGAGCTGGTGGGCATGCTCAAAGACCCATTCCACAGCCCAGTGGACAAAGATGAGAGCGCGCGAAAGGCGATTACTGGAATGGTCTGTAGTCACTGGAAATCTCATAAAACGTAGCCCGGTCCCCGAGCCTCTCATCAACGCTCCGTAGTCAATCAGATTGCAGCCTTCGCCGATAAGGACACTTGAAGAACGAATGCCGAAGTAAAACTCGCGAACATAGCGAACCCCGCCCAACATGTCTTAGAGTGCCATAGACTATGCGCCGAGAAAGTGAGAGAGAGGAGGAGACGAGAGCGCGTGGTAATGTCTGAACGCAGAGCTCCGATTCGAATGATTAAGTGGATAGACATAAAGCTAAAAGCCTTTGTCTCCACCGCATCCGTCGAATGCGTTCCAATTCACGAGCCAAACGCCAGACGCCTATGTTTCGCGTTTTAACGCGTTCAACGAGTGCAGTGGCATAGCCTCCTATATAGTGACAAAGCCTGGCAGATCGCCACCAGAAGCGGCCGTCGAAATGCAAAAGCTGGAGCGGCAGACAACGGATGAGAGGAGAGCCACGTAACTGGCGCCCCGCTGCAGCGAGACGCTAAAACAGACTTCTCCCGAGCGAACAATTGTGTTTCGGGTCCTCACCGCTGCAAAAGCTGTGCCCCCACGTCCAGGTTCCCCAAGAAATGGCTTTCTGATGCTCTGTGCTACCAGATCCTCGCGCTCCAAATCTGCGACCGGGCACTCTATGGCTCCGTCGTCGAACTGCCAGGCTTTGCGGGTATACAGGAGGCTATGGCAGGGGAGAAGAGGCAGCCTTCGTCTACGCTGCACTCGGTGAACGCGTTCGAATGCCGGAGACAAAAGCCGACGTTCTGCTTTGTAACGCGTTTGACGAGTGCAGTGGAAACAAAGGCATCCTCCCTCTCCCCTCAGTTCATCGGCCCATATCTGTATGTGTGTATAATTGAAAATACGCAGATGAATGAACCGCAACTTGATCGAATGAAACGAAGTTTACAAAGGCGCCACAGGACGATATTTTTGGCGGAGTCGGGGTTTAATATCCGGGCTCCCAATATCCATTAGGATTTTAGGAGGCCGGGAGTTCAAATACCGGTTCCGCCGAAGAGTTCGTCCTTCGGCGGCTGCGTAAAGATCGATTAATTCGGGCAATTGTGGTTTATTCATATGCGCATTTTTTATTTTTTTTTATTTAGAGACAACGTACGATGTGTATACGTGAATATATGAATATGCGTACGTGTCTATAATTGTGCATATTTGTAAAATGATACCAACTCAGGTTTTTCCACTAAATGTCGCGGGAAAACGCTTCCTGCTAAATTTGGCGGAAGGTAAGTTTGCTAAATTTAGCGAAGTTTAGATTGACTCCAGAACTCAGACAAGCTCGTGAATAAACGCCCCGCGCAGATCAAGACAGGCCTCAGACTCCGTGTCTCCCGACGTCATCAGTAGGAATACGATATACGAACAGAACGTAAGGGCGCAAGTCAGCTGGTGTATACTGAACCTCTTGAACCAACCCGAGACTGAGGAATACGAAAGTTGACGCCAACTCTTCTTGTCAACATTAGTATTCCACAGTCTCAGGTTGCTTCAAAATGTCGAATAAGATATATTTAATTTTATTACTAATATTATTTTGAGGAGAATGGTAAATTAAAGTGCATTGAAGCATGCGGCGACCGACCGCAGAAAGACGAAATGACGAAAATGATCCCTGGAGAAGGGGACCAAGAGGGACGAAGGACAAACACAAATCTGCAAACACAGCTAGGTGACTGGTGCGCGACCGAGAGAATTTGCCTGGTCCGGGTATCGAACCCGGGACCTCTTCATCTCGCTTGCACCTTCGCATTAAATTGCATAATAATCATGACCGCGGAAACCCGCCTCGTTTTTTGGTCTCTCCGATGGGCGTAAATAACTTCATCTATCGGATAACAAAATCTCCTGAAAGATTTGTTCCAAGACAAAAGATTTATGCCCTGATAACACGTTACAATTTGACACACAAACACACTCAATGAGAGAAAGAAAAATTTACAACAAGATATGCAGGGAACATCGTGCGTTCAATGAATCTATATGCTTTCAATGCATTAAAGACCGAGCCTTATATAAAAACAACTGACGGCTACCCGGCATCTATTTAAAAACGTTCTTACAAAACCATGTATAAATATCAAAGACAGTGCTTGCGCTAGAATATTGTCACGGATGAAGACGACCAGATATGAATAATGAACTGCGAATAAAGGGTTAATCGGCGAACTAGTGCCAGAAAGAAAACAAAAATGAAGAACAAATGTCGTGAAAGTAAAGCTCCTTTATCCCGGGAAAAGTAGCGCCATTCATTGTTGTGGAAATGCTCGAAACACGTGCCGCGCGCCACTTCTAGGAAGAACAAGGCATCTGAGATCTAGCTCAGTGCTGCGCTGTGCCGCCATGATCTTCCCCGAGGGCTGCACGTTGCACGTGCCTCATGGATAGACGCACCTTGCGCTACTTTTGAAACATCAAAGGGCTTTACGCGTGAACAGCAGCCAGCGTACACGATGGCAGCAGTGAGCAACGGTCCGTCGGGCAGCTGGCTAGCGCGCCGCATGCACTTTTGCTAGCACTGAGGACATCGCATTTCATCAGAAAACTGAACTGGCTGTGCGTCAGCACTGTATGCTGGTGGTCATTGCGATTTGTTCACGGTGAGAAAGTTAAATCTGGTGGTGAAAGATGCACGCTGCAGAAGGTTCGCACTCAGTGCAAGCTATGTACTCCAGAAACACCAATTATTCTTGCTTGAGGCTGCGTGGTGAGGAACGGTTCGAGCGTCTGGCACAACGAAAACGTGCTGTCTGGAAAGTGTGTTTTTCCAAAGTAGTTTCCGTGACCACGCTTTCTGATCTCTGCCGAAACCAAGGGAGCAGTCGAATCTTTAGAACACAGTATGTTTTTTAAAAGTACCCCCCTCCCTACCCCTTTTCTCGTTTCGATGCTCCTCCTGAGAATACTTTTTATTCCTGAGGACTCCCTCCTCCATTTGGGGGTGTTAATTCGACAATTATATTTGTGTCATTTGTTAACAGTAATCCTGCATTCCTTTCTTTTTGCATCCCAAAACTGGGAAGTTAGAACAAAATACGGAGGTGGCCAAAGCTTGGGGAAGAACTTGATAACAACACTCCTATGAGACTTAAAGCGGCTGTCAACGTTCGGCTGTCACTCTGACTCCACTATGGTCTTTCTTCTCATGTCACTATGATCTTTCTCCCATAGACACTTGGAGTTCTATTTATCCTCGGATAAATAGGTCACATTTAGTTCCTTCAATGCTTCTACATTCGGGGACCATGTTTTGAGACAGTTCAGGAACAATAAAACATGTCTGGGTGCCTCACTGATGTGTATATGTTAAATGGGTAGTGCAACAACATTTAATTTTCAATAAAATACTGTTTAGACCTAACCCTGACGTTGATAACTTGCAAAGACACCCATTAGTTCTCCTCTTTGCTCAATGGCAGAAGCAGGAAAAATAAAAGAAAGAAACAGGTTTTCCCTCCTGAACTCGCTATTAGAACAAGCGGCCACGTGAGCTGACGCTAATTATATACCCCGGTCAGTGTTCATCATAGTCGTGAGCTGGGGCTGGCCGAGATCAAAGCATGGGTTGAGCTTCAGACGTCGTTAGAGTTCGGTCATTCTCATCTCTGACTGAACACGAGCAATTACCCGAATGTTTGGCGATGCTGACTGTCATGAACCCGAGCACTCGATTCGCGCTCATGACAATCGAGTACTTCACGGTGTCACGCGGCTCGCGGTGAGAAGTCGTCATGTCATCTGACGTCACGGTTTCAACAACGATAATAAATCTAATGACATTCTCAATTGAAGTCGACTACGTCACGGGGCCACGTGACGTGACATTACTTGACAGCATGTCTTGAGCAGTATGACGTCACGTGACCACGTAAAACATAATAAATCATAGTACCAATACAAAAGCTCATACATTGCAATTCGGTATTTGACAATTTGATCACTGCATAGAAATACAGCTGCCAATTTTTTATTTCTCAAACATGCATTTTGTAATAATACAAAAAAAATCCGTGAACCGTTGTGAACCAGTTACCGTTATATTTTTTCCGGTTCAGTTCCAAAATGGCGGCGAAGATTTCGGTTCGGTTCAGTTCCGGTTCGGCTAAAAGTAACGGTTCGGTTCCGGTTTTCGGTTCGGTTCGAGTTCGGTTTGACACTCTGGTGTTAACATACACACAAAATACAATTTTAGTGCGTGGAGCGAGAACTCGCGCTGCAGAGCCCTTGGGCGGTTTGCTGGTTCAGTAAAGAAAATGTATTTGTCGAGCGGGGTGCCCGTCGCCCTCGAATCTAGACATTGGTGACAGGAGGAAGGGCAAAGAGGTGAAGGAAGTTATATACATTGTAGAAGCCCTGCCGACCTTTTTGTAGCCGATGAAGGACTATCAAAGTGCCTTCCGGTGTTCGGGGCAGCCGACAGGGAAGATTCAGTCATTCAGGCAGTTTGGTCTTACACGCTGGGAGATCAACTGCAGAGCGATATTTCTTTCTTCTTCAGTACTGAGACAATCCCAAAAGATAAGTTGTGTGTCCGCGGGCACAAGGCATCATAATCCGGCTTGTGAATCTTATTCTTTGTTGTGTTTTCTTTAAAACTTGTTTTATTTTCTGGCGGGCGTCGTTGCCGTTCCGGTGCGGAGTCTTCGCAGACACACCCTCTCCCATCTACTGTACGACGTCGAGGAGAGTGGTTGTTCGTCTCGAGGGAGTTGTTCGTGGAGACGTCATCTCTCTTCACGTTCGTCTGTTTTAAGTTCACCAGGATCGGTCTCTTCTATTGTGTCATTTCCGTCGACGGGGCGAGTCAAACCTCGGCCGGGCAGGGATGCCTGTAGCTGTTCTGGGGAGGAAAAATGCCTAAACTTTCCGGTAACAGCTTTGTAAATGCCGTCGGCAAGGATATAGCCCCATGTCCTCCAAAATTAGGCATAAGCTACGACACCCGTTAGTTGCGAGTTCTGACCGGGCAAAACTAGAATCGTTCGACCGATTCGATCCTGTTTTTTTTTCCCCATCTATATTTCATCATCCCGCTCCGAGATTTTAAGAATCGCCACAAGGGATCTCATGTCAAGGGTTCCGACTAGGGTAACCTATCAGCCTGTAAATCAGCTGACAGTTAGTCAGTTTGTTAGTCGGTGAGTATGTCAGAGGAACGGTGTGGCAATTGGTGAGAAAACAGACAAAAGAAAGCACGTAATCCCACGGTAAGCAAGCAAGGTAAGCAAAGACGTTTTAAGCTGTGAGTCAACTTTCCCCATTTTTATTTTTTATATTCAAACAAAGTTTAAGGAGGTACATCTTCGAAATTCCTTTTCAGTTGATAAGTATCCAGTCTTAGAGCACGGGCTTTTTGAATGCAGCAACACGAGAGCCTGCGTTCTTCTTGCAAGTTCTCATGGCAACTGCAAGCCGCAGTTGGCAGCGCGAGCTGTTGCAGGAGCTTGCACACCACTCGGCTGTTGCATCCATAGAAATGGTTACGTAGCTTAAAGATCCCTCATACCTACCGGGAGAAATAGCCGCATCAGTAGCACACCACCCCAGGGAACCAGGGTTCAATCCCTAGCCCTGCCCGTTTCGATCGTACCGGCGAGAGGTCGTGGATCACTACTCCGTTTTGCACATGAAGACTCCAGGTTAGCAGTTGTACTGCACCGAATACATTTTTCATCTACAGCTGAGAGATAAGTCGCCTGTCGAGGCAGACTAATCTCAGAACTTTTAACATACAATACAGTCACTTTACTCAGCGTGTGCCCTTGCTTTGTCAACCCCCGCGGGGGTCGTAGAGAAACATTGGCGGCACATAATAATTGGCTCGAGTTCACATAGCCGGTGCTTCAAGCAGCGAGTAGAGGGGATAAACGCTGCTCGCTTTTCTCGAATTGTTTTCTGAGACTTCCATTCCGTGGCAGAAAAAAAC
The DNA here is from genome assembly GCA_037355805.1 of Ixodes ricinus. Lineage (NCBI taxonomy): Eukaryota > Metazoa > Arthropoda > Arachnida > Ixodida > Ixodidae > Ixodes > Ixodes ricinus. The sequence goes on along the minus strand of JAZHYW010054079.1, from coordinate 63,588 downwards.
GAACCTGTGATTTATAGGTTATATATATAATGTCAAAGAAATATAAACGGTATTTACTGAAAGTGCAAATATCGTTGCGTCGTTCGATTGATGGGCTATGAAACGCGTTATAACCCTGCGTAGTAGAATATCGAACATCGCGCTTGCGTCCCCGGCCCAGTGACCAGCAGTTTTCGCTGAATGATAAGCCCTGGAAGGGACACAGAAAGCTTGAGTGGGCACCGCGGGACAACACCGATGGAGCTCCCGACCGGATCCCCCGCGTCTCGGCCGATCCGCGACGTCCCCTTCCCAAGCCGACTCGGTCGCCATGCCAACCCCGCTCTGACGTCGCAGTATGTGCCTGTGACATTTTCTTCCAGATCCTTCGCTTCCGTTCCTCCGATATTTTGTTTTTGGTTTTCCTCTTCAGGCTCGCTCCCGGTTATTTATCGGGTTTGGCGTCGCGAGGCTCGCGTGTGTTGGCGTGCCGTTTCGTGCGTGGGCCCACCGCTGAGGCCCGCGGCGCCGTCGCCCAGATTGCTCGCCTTTGCCGAGGGGCTTCCAAATGAGCGATTGTTGCATCCGGCGGCACGTTCCTGCCGCCGGCGCTGGCGCCGCTGCGCCGACGAGGACCGCTCGCCCATGGTTGTCGCCGGGAGGATTGGTTGTGGTCGAGGAATGGTCCACGATGGCAAATATTGCCTGTCTAATATCCATCGTTTAGCAGGAATAACATAGATGCAGCCAAACGACTCTCTTTACAGCAGTCTCGTGAAACAATGTAAACAAGTTTGAGATTTATGTTTGTACTGCATACGCCCCGCCATCTTAATGAACTTTAGGAGATAATCCAGGACAGTTTTCGGATGGTCTGGTAAACCTCTTTGATGTGACTAAAGTCAGCAAAGAAGTTGAGCTTCGGAGCATAATGACATTTCGGCCACCTTGCGGCCTGGCCAATTGAAAACTTGTCTCCAGGTCGGCATATTTTTCCCGGCATTACTGACGATTTATAGAGAATCCGTTAAGCGGTTTTTTTCCTCGAAAAGCTTAGAATATGTCTACGTTACACCCCCGCCTGCTCGCCAGTTCACTAGCCTGGCGAAAAACGATCAGTTCGTGACGCTAGCACGGCTCAGTGTTGGAGTCAGTTCACGTCTGCAGAAAAATAAAGAACACATCCTCAGAAACGGAAAAGGTCAGCAACCGTACCGTATCAACAATTGTATTTTCCCGATGGCCACCATCTATTTTGTGATCCATTTCTCGCTAATCCTTTTCCTGTTCTCGTAGGTTTAAGATCATGGTGATAAACATCGCATGTGAGACAAGGACACCGGTGAACGAAAACACGGACAAGCGCTTGTCCCGTCTGTTTTGTTCTACTGTGTCATTGTCTCCTGTAGGCTGTTTACCACCATGTTCAATGGATTACGTGTTAGCACATCCATCGAGCCAGTACATCCACCGAGCCATTACATCCATCGATGGATGTAATGGCTCGGTGGATGTACAGGCTCGATGGATGTAATGACATGCGTATGGATGTAGCTGCTCGATGGATGTAGTTGCTCGTTGGATGTAGTGGCTCGTTGGATGTAGTGACTCGGTGGATGTAATTGCTCGCCCTTCCTGTTATCATGCTTAGCGTGCCATTACATCCATCGTGCTAGTACATCCATAGAAGCCAAGATGGCCGCCGTGGGGTCGCAATTATATTTAAGCCAATTTTAAGCTAATTACTTTTTTTGCGTTATTCACATTCTTATTGGATCGGGAGCCTCAGCAAACAAGGGGTAAGCCACAGAACATTAGTGAATCACAATTAAATTCGACTAGGCATTCAAACTTTTTTTTCTTGTCAAAAAGCGCAATAAAAAGTAAGATTATGTGCACCGTCCTAATCCTCTATTAAAGTAGTTTACTGTGAACGACTTAATTTTCGCGATGACCTAATATTCGCAAAAACCTAATTTTTGAGAATTTCGCGATTTGATCAAATTCGCGAAAAATTGGTCACGCGAATAAGTCACCCCATGAATACGAATACATCGCGTATATCTCCCGTTCATGAAATTTTCTGCCCGCGAAATATTCCCGAAACCGGCACTTCGCGAAATGTCGAGCCCGCGAAAATAAACTCGTTTATAATGAGTTAATTATGAGAGTTAAAGTGCAGCAACTATAGTTTGGTAAGTGTGGAAACAACAAACAACGAAAATAACGCCTCGTCAACAGGGTCGTCTCCCAGCGGCGGAAGTGGTGGCGCATACGCAAAGCGGGCATACGACGGCCACGTCGGGCCCCAAACACCTTCGAGACGGGTTCGCGGAGTGTCTCCATATGGCATGACACCCATGCTTTCTACCCCTCTTGACAATTTGAAGTTCGAGCTCCATTAAATCCGGTAAATTGATCAGGACTGGGTGAGGCTCCCTGAAGATTCGATGCAACGAGGCTTGGCGACTAAAGCGACACGACGAGCCGACGACGCGCGTGCGGCTTCGGTGAGGCCGAGGGCCGCACAAAGTGCATGACGCACGAGGGGTCATTTTACTTGCTTTTGTGCATTTAATTTGGCATATAACTCCTGAAATAATGTGAAATATTGAAAAATATATGTCTCGTTTGCTGCTGCGTGGTTGCAACCAATGACGATCCTCACGACGAGCCAATGTGGAGTCAACGCACATGTGTGAGCTCGCACCGTCACAAGTGGTCGCAACGCAGTCGTTCCTTAGCAAACGCAAATGTCTGAAGTAGCTTTTAAGAAAAGAGAAACGAAAGGTGTAGCGGATAAAGTCTGCGTAATTGATGCATGCAATGGCACGTTCTTGGACGGAGCTGCTTGATGGATGTGATAACACGATGGATGTGACGGCACGATGGATGTAATGACATGCTTTGGATGAAGTTGCTCGATGGATGTGATGGCGCGGTGGATGTAATGGCACGATGGATCTAAAGGCACGTTGGATGTGGTTGCACGTTGGACGAACTGGCCCAAATTGGATCTACTGGCACTATGGATGTACTGGCACTATGGATGTACTGGCACGATGGATGTAATGGCACGAAATTGGACGTATTTGCTCGATGGATGTAATGGCACGATGGATGTGCTGGCCCCAAGCCCGGCTGAGTCGCGTTCGTTCCTTTGCCTTGGTGCTGTTGTGAAAAAAGGAAGCTCTCCACGAAACGTGCCCCAAAACGAAGTCAACTTAGATTCCGTCCGATCGTCAAGATGTGACTGTCGTCTACTGTGACTGTGGTATTTGACACCTTTCTCAAATAAATTCTTTTTGGATAACGCTGCATCGTTTGGTACGTACAGAGCGCGACACTGTTAGCGCGAACAAGCGATCGCCGGTTTTTCCAGTTTTTCTCTTTGAAACCAAAGGATGGCATCCAAGTTATTAATGCTACGGAAAGAGCTCATTTAGTTCTATAATGTAAGCGATAAAATTTCGTGCACGCAAATTCTATTTAGAAGTAAAATGCGAAAATGCGCCGATGTTGTGTTCGTGCTAACAGTGTCGCGATGTGTACAATATATTGTTCGAATGTTAAAACTTGCTAAATTGTATGTCCGTGTCCTGTCCATTGGTAAACACGTTATCTGTCAGCGTGAAAAATGCATGCCTTTCGGCTATCTTCTGTTGTAATTTATTTTCGAGAGCTAAGCACTTTGTCATTTGACACGCGGCTAAACGGTCGGCGCCGTCAAAACTTATTGTAAAAAAAAAAAACGACAACCAACACTTTAGTTGCCTTCGTTCTGTCACGCGCGTATCCAACAAAAATAGTTTACAGGGATTTTTTGCTTTTTTTGCTTTTTCAAATGTGGTACAATGCTTTCTCAATGTCCTCGGAAAATACTTGCACCATGAAACACAAACTATAGCGAGAAAAGACGAGTATTTATCCGCCAGCAGTGTTTGAAACAGCGCCTACGCAGGCTGCGCCTATCGAAATCACAGTCCACTCGGTTAGGGTTAGCAGGGACGCCGGTGAGAGTCTAGCCTCAAACCCAGTGAATGGGCTCGAAAACGGTCTGTTGCCCCTGGGGGTCGAGTGTTTCTTGGAAGGTGTATACACTCTAAAAAAAAGGGTATAACCTTACACCCTTTTGTCCCATATAATACACCCCAAAACTTCGATTCGACGTACAGCCCACTATAGACGAACAGACGGCCCCAACTTTTACGAGGGTCTTGGTAACGGTGCGATATAACTTATTAGATAGCTAAATTACGTATCAAAAACCACAGAAAAAAAACACTGAAGTTTTTCAGTAGGGCCAAAAAAAAAACGATTATTATTTTTTTTTGTCAGTAATACGCACTCCAACTATTTTAATAAGTTGTACCCCACGGCTATCAAGCCTCTCGTGAAAGTTAGTACCGTCAGATCGACGTCAGTGCGCTGTACGTCAAACGGAAGTTTTCGGGTGTATTATATGGGACAAAGGGTGTAATAATACACCCTTTTTTTAGAGTGTAAACCTGTTTTTATATCTTTAGTTGACGTTGAGAATATTAACTCATCTTTCTGGAACGGTTTATTCTTAAAAAAAAGAACGATCCATTTCAAACGAGAGCCAAGTTTTTAGTTGTCATCCTTACAGCCACGGGATGTAACGTGAACGTATCGCGTCCCTGATTGGCTGCTGCTGCTTCAAACGTCTACGAGTTGTCCGAGTTGCTGGTCCGCTTCGAGACAGAAGCTATCCGTGCAATCCATGTCGCAGCGCCAGGATCCAGGGAAAGCGAGGGAACAACTCTCTAGCAACACCGAAATTGCTGGAAAAGTTGCCCAGTCTTGAAGCGGGCCTGAGGCCCGCTTCAGACGAGACGATTTCTCCCGGCAACTTCACGCGGCAACGCCAGCAACACGAATTGCCCGCGTCCATACGCAACAACCGAATTGCCACGATTTGCCATAATCACCATGTAATTTTATTTTCTTGCACTATTTAGACACACAGTTACGCGCTAAAAACATTTGTTTATGTATTTAAAGGGCGTTAAGGATACTAACTCATCTTTCTTAAACAGTTTATTCCCAAACACCCCAAACACCATCAACTTCAAACCAGAACCAAGTCTTCAGTTCTCATCATCACCACCACGGGAGTGTCACGTGAAAATATCGCGTCCCTAATTGGCTGCTGCCGCTTCAAATGTCTCCAAGGTGTCCCAGTTGCTCGACCGTTTCAAGCAGGGTCGCTAAACTCGTAGAACACAAAGATTCTTTGAGTAATGACGTAGCGGGGGGCGTGGTCGAAAGAACGCCGCAAAGATTTATTTTCTCACAAACCCGCAGATCGTTTATCTTCGTGACGATTTTCAATAAAAGGGTGAAAATTTCCTTCCGATCCCTAGGTGCCCAACAAGAGCAGCACGAAAGAACACGCGGACACGGCCGTGGTTCATACGTGTGACGTCACGGCAAAGATTACCATCTGCGACCAATATGTTTGATTGTCTCTCAAAAGCATGGCGGAGGCCATTCTAAAATCAACACTGTCAAAGTTGATATTCTGATATCGTCCTTATTTCTACCGAAAAAGCAGAATTTACAGAAAAAGGTCCCTGCCGTTCTTTTCTTTCTCTATGCATTTTGAATATGCATCAAAGTGTAGCCCGACGTGGCTAGGCCAGAACTAGACGAGTTGCGTTGTCCGCCTTCGGGCGGGTTTCGCCTCTGTGTGGTTGTCCCCCATCGTCGGGATAAAATCATTTTACTGCTTTCTTCTAGGTAATGACTATTGGTTACATAGGCTACCAAGAGCATCTGTGTAGTGGGCTTTCCCAAGATTAGCCAAACAGATTACTTTTGCTTTCATCAACGAAAGTAAGAGTAATGTCAAGTTGTCAATATTGACGGTAATATTTTAAGAAAGTGATGACTCTAAGCTTCTATCGAACGAAATCCAGCTTTGTCACCATCGACTCGAACAGGCACAATCGATTTGTCATTCACAACTGATAATCCTGACCGTTGCGACAAGGGTAGGAACAATTAGAAGACGTCACTGAACGCGCCTGCACACTACGAGCCCTGGCACGAGCCTTTCGCTTGGACGACTCTCATGGCCGCTCATGAGTTCGTGGAACTTGAACATTTTAATTCTAGAACCTCTAGAACCATTATTTCCAAAATTGCACGCTGTGCTGTTCCTCATCGTTGCTAAATAAGAACGCCTCTAAGCAGGGGCGTCGATAGGGGGGACAGGCAGGGGGCTTCTATAGAGGGGGCAAGAGAGGTATAAGGGGTAAGGGGGGGGGAGGGGGCGGGAGGTGATCGCCCGAGCCCCAGACCATAGCCTGCTATATAGTGAGTGCCCAGAAATTTCAGAAAGATATGATAAACACTTCGGGGGAAGGGATAGACCCCTTGACCACTACCATCACCCCCGTCTCCCAATCATTCTCTGCAGCACTTACTGACTCCTATTTTTGTATGTGTGCCTGTGTCTGTTGGTCGTATCCCTTTTTATTTCCCTACCCCGTTTTATTTTTCGACAGCACCCGTCGCTTCTTTATCACTCAAGCACCACCGACGTTACTAGATACACCACCTCTGGGTGACCTCGGCAGCCTTGTTGACAATGACGGAAGATGAGCTTTCAAAGCAGCGTTCACCGCGCAATACTTCACAATATCACAAAGCTCAATCCTCGCCTCGATTCCAAAGCGAAGATTTTGGCCTCAAATAACTCCTTCCCAAAGTTGTGAAACGTCACTCTTTCGGCACTGTTAACTTCCACAAACGACGATCTTGCCACGAGAAAGTTCAGAGTATTCAAAGCCAGCCTGGGGCCAATCTAGACAGTATTGACTCTAACGCGGCGTAGGAATCTAGGGACAGGTGGGCGCAACGTCATCACTGCGGCCGCTTAATCGGAGTGGCCCCACGGTGTTGCTCACGCGCGCTCCGATGAAGCTCGCGACAATTTTGTGTTTCACAAATTTGCGAAAATTTGAGCACGGTGAGAGCTTGGAAAATTGACATCATGTCCCGCTTGACGTCATCGTCGCGAGAGCCTAATCAGCACGATCCGCGAACTTCGGCCCCAACTTTGTGCTTGACGAGTTGAGCGACCCAAAACTCAGTCCCAGTAATTCGTGTTGCCGCGCGAGGATCTAGGGAAACCTGGGAGAACAACCCCCGCAACGATGAAATTTCTGGAATAGTTGCCCTGTCTGGAAGAGAAACTGAAACGGTTCTGTGTTTGAGGAAAATAACTAAATCGTCTTCATTTGGCCTCCAGCATAACGAATATCGGGATTATTCTTTTTAATTTGTTGCACGAAGGCCGCTGAACTTGACTGTTAAAGTACCGCTGATGCCCCATCTTCTCAGGGCATGACGCCATATTAGGACTTTTCGGGATTTCCCCTTTCACGCCCCTTCAGCGCCTGTCAAAGCTATGCATGCGCACTCTTACTATTTAAAAAAACAGTTCAAAGAAAGACGTCACGACTGGTGTCTGTGCGGGCAGAATATACGTGGCCAGCTTACAATTGCACGCGCTGCCCACACGAGCAACACGCGCTTGACGGCCCAAAGATCGTAGTTTGACGACACGACTGATCGAAGGTCTTTTCTCGCCTTTAGTTATATCTTCGGAGAAAACAAACGTGCTATTCAGATTGACGGGATAAAAATACATCAGAATTCACCTCTAGCTCACTTGTTTCAAGAAGTGTTTCAGCTTTCCTTTAAGCCGAGGTCACACTGCTCATATATCATACAAAAGACAGTCTGCATACAGATTCGAACGGGAGTTACCTTGAGATCCGCGCTTCGAATGCCGCATCGGCAGTGATATCAAGGAGGAAAATTGGCACGTGGCGACTCGAACCACGGATATAGCGGTGACTCATGTTTTTGCACACTGTCTCCTGTATGATGTATGAGCAGTGACCGGCTTTAAGGTTTTGTAGTAGTCGACGCCCCCTGCACGCGTTTCCAAAAAAAGTCCAAAGAAATAGCTGATAACAAAATGACGCCGTAGCAGTGTCGATGCCAAGAGCTTGTGCCAGGAGACGCGCTTTTATGCGCCTCAGCAACAAAAAAAAAGAAAAGAAACGTTCGGAACAAAATGATTAAATGTCTATTTTGTTCCGAACGCTTTTTTTTTCACGGACCCACACGTGTTTGAACGCGACGCCGATGCCAAATGACTTTGCCATGGCTTGTCGCGGCTATCACTGTGACTGTACTATGGATAAACACAGTACTGCTGTATTGTTGGTAGCATTCAATCCTTTTTAACGCGCTCTCTGGAAAAAAGAATACCCGATAACAAAAAGCCGTGGGAGCAGTGTCAATGACAAGAGCTTTTGCAGGAGACAAGCTTTCGCGCGCTCCAGAACAAAAAAGAAACAAAGAGTTTAGAAAAAATGGTCAGACGTCTATTTTGTTCACACACCCAACGGTGAGGGAACTCGACGCCGATGCCCAATGGCTTCACCGTGACTTGTCGCAGCTATCGCTGTGCCTCTACTGTAGATTAACGCAAGACCGCTAAATTAATTTTTTTGTTGCGTAGAATAGTGTTATCGTTTTACGAACGATCCCTCGAAGAATGATTGACGTGACCAAAGTCCCGCTTCCCAGCGGCAAGCTATTGGGTAAAGGCAGATCGACGTTTTTCCACAGCTCCATAACCCGCGATGAGCCGCTCTTGAGGGCGCTCCACTCCAGCATCCGCGCGACATCATCCAAAGAGAAACGATCTCTCAGATCGCCAACGAGCCTCTTGCGGCAAAGGTGCCCGCTTACCGGCTTCCGAACATCGTCTCCAGCTCCCTGATTAAAATTCGGAAACGTCTTAGGGACGTAATATTTTGGGAGTTCCAAGATCCGGTCATAAATATTCTTGGCGCGTTCACGCCTCTCTTCGGCCTTCGTGCCACTAAAGCTGATCACTCCTATGAACAGATATAAGACGCTCGCGTAAGTTCGGAGACGCCGCCCGTGCTCTTTTCCCAAGAGCTTGGCAATCTTAAGTAGCACGCCCCCGTTCCAGCGGGGAGGTCATCGCGAAGATGTTGCGATGGTTTGCGGAGCGTTCTACCTGGAACGATGGCCCAAGTAGCCATCCAAGTCAGCTTTCCCATCGCGGAACATCGCCAAGAAATGGCTAAACGTTCCGTCTTTAAATCCGTTCGCTGGAGTCTGTCTGTGTTGGAGAAGGAAACAGACGTCATAACGACTTTTGCAGATGGATGAACACGAACACTCCGCGACACCGTTAACGCAAAAAAGCTATCGCCACTTTTTTTTTCTCTCTCATTATCAAATGACTGATATAACAACTACTATAAGGGTGGAAAGTACTGGGGTGAGGTACTAACGTAAGTGGTAAATTTTTCTGCCCGCCAGTATGAAGTAAAATGCAAAAATGCGCCCAAGTCGTCTTCCCGAAGGCAGTGTCGCGCAGTGCACTTGGCGGGGGGCGAAAAAGGGTCAGGACTCCGGTGACAGGTAATCGCGCCGATTATTGGTTAGGCTGCGGCGGCTCGGTTGCTGAAGATTTCGAGCAAAGCATTTCTGATCACCAACTCCGCGTCGTCTTTGTGCGACCGGCCGTCTAGAGAATGCTGTAGTTAATTCTCCGTAGACTTCAGCAATTGCCACTACCAAGTGCGTTCAGGAAAAGCGAAGCTCTATAATTCTTAGACAGCAGAGTAACAACCAAACCAGTCTTTTTCGTGAAAAACTCTCGAGAGGTTTGTTCACGGCCGTACCTCTAAAATAAACGATAGGGATAGCGCCGTCGGTGGCCATCAGCGAGAGCTGCATCTACGAACTTGGAGGTTGTTCGTTTCCAATCGAGCAAACAATATATCGTCCGTGACTACAACGTTTAAGGCTACAGAAAAACGCAGCGAACTCCAAATTGACATTGGGCACGGTAGCATTATCGACATGAGGTTCAACAACTCTTTGGTCTTTTTTGTTCATGTGAGAAAACGTTATGAAAAGATCCTTCGTGGTAATAATGACTGCTCGATCTCGCTGCAGTGTCGACGGTCTTATTTTCCGCTGTTGTGTAATCTGATTGCTTTCCTAAGAAGGCTGGTTTTTGCTGAGTGGGGACAGTGAGTCCAACCCCAGTCCAGACACGGCAGCTCTTATGCAGTAACATAAGCGCGATCGCTAAAGATACGCAAGATATTAAGAACGAGAAGGTCCCACCGAATGACAGACTCTCGGCCTTCAGAGTTCAGGTTGGAAAGACGATACGCTCCACACAAATATAAGTGCATGTCAAAACAAAAAAGCGGAGCTCGAAGCGAACGTTAGAACCACTAAAAAAAAAAAGCTCCGTACTTGTAAAATTAACGCAGAAGGTCTAACTCGATGATATACAACATTAAAGATCAGGACAATGAAAACAGTGAAATGCTCGAAAAAATAGTCGTGGGTTGTGTTCGAATCCAACTTTGTGCTTGACGAGTTTAGCGGCCCAGAGCTCGGTCCCAGCAATTCGTGTTGAAGCGCGAGGATCTAGGGAAAGCTAGGGAACAACTGCCCAGCCAAATGAAATAGCTGGAAAATTTGCCCTGTCTGAAAGGAAAACTGAAGCGGCTTTGTATTTGAGGAAAAACACTTCTATCGTCTTCATTTGGCCTTCAGGATAAGAAACATCGAGATTATCTTTTTTTTTAAATTTTGTGTACGAAGGCTGCAGTAATTAATTTTCCCAGTTCCGCTGAAGCCCCTCCGTTCGGGGCGTGACAACATGTTCGGAGGTTTCGGAATTTAACATATTAACCGGCCCGGAAGAAATATTGACAACAAAATTCGGTCGATTGTTTTGAGAGCGCAGCTCTTAGGCGCCCGTTTCCGGCTTGAGCGGCGTCGGCGTCGCCGTCGCCGTAGGCGTAACCGCGCGGTGCATGATGGGTAAATTTCCCCGCTAAATTTAGCGGAAAATTTTCTCCGCCCATCGCCCCTCGAGGTCACGTGACCCCCCTCCCTCCCAGAGGTCACGCGACTCCTCTGGTCACGCTGACCCCCGAGGTCACGTGACTCCCCCTTTCCTTCTCCTCTCCTCAAGAGCTGCGCTCTAATTCGGCGTTACAGGGAGTTGTAAACGGCTTTCATTTTTTAAACGGCTGGACAGCAGAGACAAGACAACAATACTGAAGAATCGCGCAAACTAAAGGGTGCAATCTTTTTAGTAGCAAAGAGTTTTCCCACCCTGTACAAAAAATACGAAAAAAATTGTAAAACAGTACCAAAGTGAACCAAGATAAGCAGGTAAATTTATTTATTTTTTTAAGATAAGGCCGAAATAGACGGCCACTTGTATGATCGGGAGAAGGTAAAAATTATAAACTTTTAGTATGAAAAGAACGCGGTTACAGAGTAAGTCTCAGCAAATGACCATGCAACACCTGCTAAAATTACAGTTATCAATATATGTAAGAAGCCTCTTAAATAAAGTAGAGACAATGGAATTTTCTATCGTAGCATTTAAACAAAGCATCGTTACATTAAGAGAGATGGTTATATCCCCTGATACGGCATAGTGAAATTGTTCCTCCAAACTGCGCTATGCTAAGGAAACACAGACGCAGTCCTATTAAAACAAGGTATACCTAATGTACTTTTGCCCGATGTAAAATAAGCCGAATCTCTAAGGTGTAATGTCTACTTGACACGCTATTTCGTCTTTCTTGGTGTGCATTACCGGCCTCTCAATACGGACCCAAAATACCTGCATGGTTCAAGGGTGAAAGCATCATCACGATGGGCGATTTTAATGTCCCTGAGATTTACTGGGATTTGCTGCACCCTCGCATGCTCACTTCTCATGCTTTCTTTGGTCTTCTGTTTACGTTTAACCTTACAGAAATCGTCAGGGAAACAACCCGGGTGCACGGGTCGTCTTGTAGACTACTAGACTTCGTAATTTCAGTGACTATTTCCCCTAAGCCCAAACTGATGTAGATGTGTTAGGGGGCATATCTGATCATCAAGCAGTTGTGCGTGCAATACCTGCACGCAGATATGTGCCCTCTCTCGGGTGTATCACTAATGTCTTTGATTTCAACAACGCTGATGATGCATGTTTCCTGACTTATGCTTCTGTTTAAATTTTCTGATTTTTGGGAAATGGGTGGCAGTACGACCATTAGCATAGATAAACTATGGTAAAAGTTCAAAGCAATAGACGCTTTTCAAAAGTTCACTGAAAAACACCGATGGTCGCCATTTTTGAGCACGAAGCGCGTGATTGGATCCGAGTCCTCGCCGAGTGCTGACGCAACACTCGTTTTCCAATAAGAGCTGAGCCGAGTTCACGTCGAGTTCTGACGTAGCCTCTGGTGGCCAATACACGCTCAGACTACGGGATCGAGCAATGCCGGAAGGGCGATGGCCCGGACTTTTGGAAAAGGGTCTACTGTGAATCATTGCATTACCCAGTGTGTCCCCTAAAAACTTAAAGTGATAAGGAAGCGTAAGACACAGATAACTCGTGAGATATGATTCATTTGAAACGTCGAATGAAATGGCTTAAAAAGTCGTTTAGAAAGTATCCCATTACAGACTTCAGAGCTACAGATTACAAAACAAAGCTTTCGAAACAATCGAGTGTGCTTAAATTGAAAAGTAAAGACGCTAAACAAAAAGTACAATAACGAGAACCCTCGCGAGCTTATGAAAGCATCCCCCAAAGGTTCTGGAACCATATTAATGCCAGAAAGGCAAAAACAGCCAGTCTGAGACCATCAGAGACACAAAGAATGGCAGATAAATTCAGGAGCTACCTTGAGCCTGTTGTGACTGATGACAATGACATTATAGCTGCATTTCTATCTACAAACAACAACGCCACTGAAGAGTTGGGAAGTCTAACAGTCATCGGGCCACGCGTCCTTGCACTGCTGCTTCAACTGGGCACTAGAAAGAGCAACGGTCAGGATGAAATCCCAAATATGTTTCTAAAACGGTATGCAGAATGGGTTGAGAAAAAGTATGTAGTGCTAGTTTTCAATATGTCTCTCAGTTTGTCTTCACTGCAAACTGAGTGGAAAATGGCAATAGTTGTACCCATTCACAAATCTGGGGAACACGTCCTAGCCTCAAATTACAGACCCATATCTCTTACATGTGCATGCTGGAGCTCCTGGAACGTAGTCTTTAAATCATGACGGTATTTAGTGATAAACACACTATGTTACGCATGCAGCAGCACGGCTTCTGGAAGGGATTAGCAACTGCCACACAACTGGTCGAGAATCTCTTTACTTTACGACGGCTATAAACAACAGAAGTCAAATAGATGTAATATTTTAGACCAGTTAAAAGCGTTTGACCGTGCTTCACACGTCAAGCTTCTTAAAACAACTGACACACATTATGGGTGAGGCTGTACAGTATCTGGGATTGAGCACTTCTTAAGAAATCAGTTTCCAATTTGTACATTATAAAGGACGCGCTCCTCGAGCTGGAGAAGGTACTGTCTGGTGTGTCGCAAGATTGTTTTATCTATCGGGAGATAACAAGTCAACCTGACCAAATTCTGCTAAACGAATCTCTAAAGTAAGCAACCGATTGGTGGGGCAACTGACAAATGGCTCTAAATTCAGACAAGCTAGTTTCAGACGAGCTCTAACAAAAGAGAAAAAAAAAGAAACACTATTGAGGTTACATAGAGTGTTAATGGTGTAGACTTGCGCAGGGTCTACCGCATATAAGTATATTGATATTATATCAGCATCTGACCTGAGCTGGAACGCAGACGTTAAATATTTTACAAATAATAAAGACTCTTGAAAGAACATTATTTCTGAAAATAACGTTAATGTATTCGACTTGCGAACTAAAGCTTTTAGCCTACACCACTTGTTGTGCGTCCAGTAGTAGAATACGAAAATACATACTGGCTTCCACATACATAGAATAATGTAAGTAATATTGAAATCGTCTAGAGAAAGGTAGTTAGATTTGTTTATCACAAATACAGTCGTTTGTCACTCGACAACAGAACTAATTAAGAAATGCTGGTCTAACCATTGCTGGACACACAAAACTGGGTCACACATTTTCTACTACCATTGCTGAACGCGCAAAACTGGTCACACATTTCCGACTTTTAAACGACGGAGTGAAAATTACCAAAACAAGTACGTTAAGCTATCAGAAGCAAGAGCCACTATACACGAACTGATCTCTGTGACGTCACGGCGCGGTGGTGGCGCGTCGGTCGCACTTCCGGTCTGGGGCTGTGGGCAGAAGTCCCCATGCCAGACGTGTATTCAAGCGTTGTTTTAAAAGGAACCAGACAAAAACCTGCCTTCTCGTCAAAACGCTGCGACTGGGGTCGTACAAAAGTGTCGAGAAAGGTTTGAAGGTCAGTTTTCACGCGCTCGGTTCGTCCGAGAATCTGAATATGTGTTGAAAAGGGAAAAGCAGACACCAGTCGGACAACGATTGCTTGGGCGGGAGGCACTTTTGGTTGAATTCACGGATACTTGTGGTCATCAGATTTATTTGTTTTGTTCCAACATGAACGCCAGAAAACCACCAAGTTGTGCGGACCACCTGCGGACTACGTTCAGTGCGTCTTCAAGTTCGAACGGCCGCCTGATTGTTCGAACTGTCGTCACTGCTCTTTCAAACGTTTCTGCTTGTCGTCTGCTCTCTCAGGACGACGCCGGTCCGTAGACCAAATGTTGGCCTGGTACTTGCGATAAGAAGTAAGTGCAGGCCTCAAAAGGCTTAAACTTGAAGGTTGGTAAGCAGGCTCGATGTAAACAGTAGATACAAGGAGATGTTGATCATTGTTACCAGTGACCATCATCGACTTGTTATGCCTAATTCAGTTGGTCCGATTCTGCTTGCGATTTTCAGTATCGACGTCGACCATCTCAGCTACGGTTCACGCTTTTGCAGCCCGAGAGGCGTCGCGACTGGAAAATTCCGAGCGAAATCTCATCATGCGAGTCAGGCTTTAGCGTACATTCTGCGGCGTCCACGCGGAATGAATCGCCACATGTCACATTATTCACGCGAAGTTTTGCTGTGTAACGATCCTCGGTAATTTCGCTGACGCCGCTCAAGATAGTCAGACATCGCCAGGAAGACGTAGAACCAACAATTCGAACGCGAAAAAGGGCAGGGGGACTCACACTGAGGCCGACAACATCGCATTCCAATGGTGTGTTTATAGGCGACGGCGAGTTTCTTGTCCCACACTCCCATCGCGCATGCGCGGCGCCGGTGGCGTCCGCTAGGGGCGCTCCGGCTTGTTTGTAAACATGAGTTGGTGTATATCGGCGACAACTTTTCATGGCAGTGCAGTGGAGGATACAGGCACCCATTCTTCTCCCACTTTGAGCGCTGATTAAAGCTGTGCGCGGGCTCTTCTCAACTTCACTGCATTGCTAAGAAAGTGTTGTCGCTCAGTGCAGACATTGGTTGCATAGCAAGGAATTCGCTGCGTATTGTTTTGCCAGTTTTAGATGAGAGAATGGAAAAGTCTAGAAAGGAACTTGTTTAGTTATGCAAGTGCTGAGTGGTTGATTGTGCAGCAGAGAGCGACCACTTCGTCAATGTGGCGATGCAGGAGAGTTGGTTCATGATTACAACTGGTTGCAGTGCGCAAAAACACAAGGGACAAAGGGAGGAATGCAAGACGAGCGCTGAGTCAGCGCTCTGTCTTGTGCATTCCTCCATTTGTTCTTGTGTTTTTGCGCGCTGCTACCAGTTACTTCGTCAATTTATGAATTAATATGTGCTTCCTGTTTAACGACGCGATATTTTTTCTCGTTCTATTGATACTTGCCTTGTATTTATAGGGGCAAAACTCCGAACAGAGAAATGGCAGTATCTTGATATAAATAAATTCAATCTATTTTAGTAGTACCCTCCTCTTTAATCTTTTTTAATATTCTCTGTTAACGTTTCACTATCGACCACTTCATTCTTGAGTATTGCTTTCCCTTTCCGCGTTCCTTCTACAAACATTTCCCAAATATATAAGAAGGCCGCAGTAGTGGAAGTCTGATGTCATCAACCGGATGCCATCTCGGGGCACTCGACACGAGTGCTGAGACAGCGTTCGGCCGAGGCTGATGTCCTCACTCCTCACTGACCGGAACACGCGGCCAATCCCCGCCCCGCGATGGCCTCCGAAAGATGACGTAAGGCACCCACACTACTGCGGGCCTTCTTATCTAGGGGAGGTTGCTTCTACTCTCGCTCGTTCTCTTCATTCTCTTTCTCATGCTCGAAAACATTACATCCAGTCCCGCTTGGGATCAATATATTACGTTCCCCAAAAGAGCATACAATTTCCTTCCCATCCTTCTTCCCCCTTTCCTTTTATCTCCTTTCTTTTCCCGGTATTTTTTTTTCTCATCCAGAAGACCCGATTAGGCCACAAGCTGCGAAAGACCTTTCCAACCCTGTCCGCAGAAAGTAATCGCTTCCTCCTTTGGCCGAGAAGATACGCGATACCCAGGCCAAGAATTCGCTCTGTTCCCGTTCATCCCTAAGCAGACAGTACGGTGGGAGTAAACGCTCTCGCCGGACCTATCAGCCGCTTCCATTTCATCAGCTGAGTCCACTCTCTGCGCGTAGATATGGCCAGAACGTGATCACTCCGTACACTATACACGTATGACTGGTGCGAACTAGCGCGCAGCTTCCAGCGCACTGTCAGCTAGGGGAGACCGGAGTGCAGGCCAGGTTGTCGTATACGCCTGCTCCAAGGAAAGGAGCTAGGGCGATATTTATTGCTTCTCCCAAAACCTTCCTTTTGTCTCTTTTTTTTTTTGGAAGGGGGGGGGGGTGGGGGCATTGCAACTTTTCGAATGAAAGTCACCAGGAAAAGTCCGAGCCCAAAGCGAAAAAGCAACACAGAAAATTAAACACGAAGAAACGTAAAAGGGACAGAAGATAGTGGACATACACGCGCCTTGATTGGTCGGCTAAGAGGCTGTCTGTCCTACTTCCTCTTGTCCCTTTAACTTTGTCTTGGAGTTCCTTTCCAGTCTCAGGGTTTAAACATCGTGATTAATACGCACCCGTTCGCCTGCACCTTGACAATTTTTTTTTTTTTTTTACGATAAAGAATTTAATTGACTCTCGCTTGTCAAGTTAACCCTGCAGCTGCAGGCTTAACTTGACAAGCCTTAGAATCTTTGAGAATGAAGAGATGATTCAGTTCCACTCTTTTGCGAGGATTTACAGTGAGGGAGGCTACTTTCATTACCTCGGAGAGTAACGGCTACTAGAATTTTCTACACTTCGAGAACTATGTGGATCGCTAGGTTTCGACTACGGTGCCTGAAACGAGTCTGCGAACCCTTTGTAGGACGCGGTGTTTACCGAAACCTGAAAAGTGGTCTGGTCCCTCGATTTCCGACTAATGGCGTCGTCGACGTGTCATGTTATCACCTGCCACGATCCTGACGGTGAGAGAGTAGCGACGGTGAAGACGCCCGTTACGCTGCAAGTTGCTCTCCAGCTTTCCATTCCACCCAAGCCTCGGCAGCCAGAGTTGGCACACTGCGACGGCAGCGACACTCAATTTCTCTCGTGCTTTTTTTTTTTTGTTGTTGTTGTTGTTTTTTATATCTTTTTCACCCAACAGCTAGGATCGCGACAAATCCCACACAGCACGGCACTCCAGCTTTGTGACGTCATCTGCTGCCACTTCGAGATCATTTTTAGATGCATGGACGAAATATGACGCTAAACATACCAAAGACGCGTTCCAGGCACCTATAGTGTTGACAGGCAAGACAAATATCTCAGGCAGGATTTCCTTACACACCCCTAGGGGTGGTGTACACCCCCGCCTTGTTTTTCTTAAGGCACCCCCTTAATTCGCAACGACTCCTCTATTCTCAATGCTCCCCCTCCCCCTAACAACCCCCCCCCCTCAATATTTAGACCCCGCCCCCAAATTTCAATTCCTGCGAAAACCCCTGATCTCAGGAGAGCCGCATATCATCCCTGGAACCTCCTCTTTTTTAATATATTTCACCGCCTGCACCGAGTAAGAGTGGGCAAACAAATTGCCCTATTACCTCCACTATCATGGTAAAAGCAGTGGAAACCCAAAATATGATGTAGGGTCGAGCTAGACATACGATCGCAGCACCGCCATTTCTGGAGCCGCCTCCGCTCCGGCATCATTACTCCGAGAACTAGACTCAGGGGAACGGAGAAGTTGAAGGAGTCGCTCCGTTGCTTGCTCGTGAACCAGAAAGCGCAATATGTACAAAACGCACTAAAATAAAAAATAAAAAATAAACATATTTAGCGTTAGGCGGAAACGTTGAAAGCCCGAAGCTTGCTCGTTTTCGCGCGGGCTAGGAGTAGAGCGCGCCGCTGACGTCGTTCTGAGTGTGATCATGTGATGTGACCCGCAGGAGTAACTCGGAGTTACTCGAGCCAGAACTTCCGCTAGAACTTGGGCCCAGTCAGTAAAGTTACGAGCGCTGCGTCGGCTGGCACAAGTGTTGTCGCATCACTATACTGGTTTTAAACTATCGTCCAGATACAAAATTTCCCTTTTCTCCCACGAAGTAACATTTAATCACAAAAGAAGTATTAAAAAGACTCGGGCTCCCGATCCGAAACGGTGCCTCCGATCGTAAAGAACACTGTAAACTAAAGAAGTAAAAACAGCCGTAGAAAAAATTGAGTAAAAATGCATAACCTCTATCGTAGACAGCCTCGATTGAAAGTGGTGCAAGCACTTACGAGTTATACTTCTATTGCTTGTAATTCTATAAAGCAAAAACTATGTTGTCCTGTTGAAAGCTCTTCCTGCTTGCAAAATAGTCGTGCTGCTTCAAACTTGAAAAGTAAAGTATTGAAGCAAGAGAGGTAAGAAAATGGAACTAACATGAGACATTATTTGTTTTTGCAGAACAATATTAGTGCCAAGCACACACTGAAAACAGGAATATTGATGTAATGTTTTGCCTGAGATAAAAGCTTTTTGCCATGGCTTACAAATATACGAAGTTTAACTTTTTTGTTTTGTTTTGAGAATTACAACTTTGTTTAAAAAAGCATCGAAAGCTACAGCAATTCGATTTGTGCAGGTCAGTTAGACGGCCAGGGAGATGTAACATAGAGGAATAATCGTCATGAGAAATCTAATAATTAGCTACGACTAAAATTAACTAAAAATAGAAACAAAAAGAATAACCCCATGGCTTCTATTACAAGCGAGCTCAGCGTCATAAAAATCTACTCAATCGAGGCAACGTAATAAAACCGGAGACACGGGACCAAAAAGAGCGTACGCAACTGCGTCTCAGTAGGGAATTGTAGTAGACCGTTTTTCTCCTCCGCTACGTTATCCCGGAAGAAAACGCCGCACCTGCGCATGCCCGCCGCCAGCCTTATCTGCATGGTTCGGGGTCTTGTGGGGATTGCGGAGCGCTATCCGGGTGCTTAGCGGGCTGCGGAAACGGTCTACTACAATTCCCCAATCAAGATTTGTAAGGCCCGCTTCAGACGGGGTAACTTTTGCAGCAATTTTGAGGTTGCTGGCGGGTTGTTCCCTGGCTTTCCCTAAATCGACACGAATTGCTGAGATCGGGTCCGGCTCGAAACGGACGAGCAACTCGAGCCGTTTGCAGCGGCAGCAGCCAATCAGGGACGCGATGTTTTCACGTGACACCCCCGTGGTGGTGATGATGACAGCTAAAGGCTTGGTTCTGGTTTGAAATCGATCGTTTTTGGAAATGAACCTTTTCAGAAAAATCGGTTAGTGTTCTCAACGCCATTCAAAGATGTAAAACGCGTTTTTAGCGCGTAGCTGGGCGTCTAAGTAGTACAAGAAAATTCAAAGTGAATGATGATGATAGCATAGTCTAGCATTTCGCCGCTGCGTGGAACGCGGACGACCCGTGTTGCTGGTGTTGCGACGTCAAGTTGCTGGGTGAAATTGCCCCGTCTGAAGCGGGCCTAAGGAGAACCAGACGACTCTGCGTCTGACAAATTCATTACACTGACATCCGAACGTTGACTGACACCACTTTCGGAAAGTAAACAATTTAACACTCCTCCTTTAGGACTGGAACTCACCCAAGCATTATACAATGGAAAGCTTTGGTCATGCCTCAAAAATACTGGAACTGCTGTCCTTTCAGACTATCCCAGATTGCATACTCAAACGCCATCTTGAACGCCACTCCCTCGTAAATTGTCCAAATCATGCTACACACTTGTCGCATGTCCTTCATCTGTTGGAGTGCCACTATTCTCGAAGGTGCGCCGAGGATTCTGCGCTTGGTACTGAGACGGTGTTGTCTACGTCCTTTTGGTCTCCCTGTCTTCGGTTTTACTGTGTTGCTTAATGTTCACTAGCACACCCAAACCCTCAAACTTCGTTTCTGTTGTTGTTCTTTTTACTTCACGAGTAAATTTTAGAATATTTTGTTTCGCGCTTGACGTCAGGCTGAGTGACGACTTTACCATGACCTTGCGCCACGTGACCTTGCATCACGTGGTGCAATTGTGACCTTCAGCGTGACCTTGCATCACGTGACCAGGCTGAGTGACGTCAGGTTAGGCGGCGTCACTTTTCCCGCTAAATTTAGCTGGGAGATTATTAAACAACCTGTTTCTCGTTCATTCCGCAAAACCACTGTTTGCGTCTCTTCTAAAAACAAAAAGGAAATTAAAGGATCGCCTTTCAAATACCGCATTTAATAGGAACATTGAAGAGGACGCTGGCAAATTAAAGCGACAGCTTTACATGAAAACCCTTCAGGGTTTTTTGCTCGTGTTGGTCAGACTGCATGACGTCACAATGTCACGTGACGCCATGATGTCACGTGATCGTGTGACGTCATTCTGTGACGTGACGTCATGGTGTCCTGTCAGGTCGCAGTGTCATGTGACGTCACGGTTTTGTGTGAAGTCACAGTGTCACAGGTGGCGTTAAACAGAATGTCTAACTCAGGCGACATCTTTTTGTTTTCTCTCTTTATCCTGACCGTTTAAATACAAGATGGAGGCAGAGTAAAAACTTTTTTAATCAATTCAATTAGATCTTGATTAATAAAATAATATTTATCTGAGTTAAATCAGATTTATGTTACTCAATCCGTTTTATTCTACATTAAGTCAGATTTATTTGATTGAAATCAAACTTTCACGAGTTAAATCACTCGAGCTTGAAAATATTCCACATTTTTGTAACTAGATGCGTTTTCTTTTTTAAAATGGCTCACTGACATCCATTTTCTTGCTCGATCATTCCTCGCTTTAAGTACAAAGTAAGTGTCCATGCAGAGCGAAAACTGCTAGACAATGTATATAAAAATAAATAAATAAATAAAATGTTTAACTCATACCATCAATAAAATCGGTGCGATATAAATCACGATTGAAATAATTATTTAAATCATGATTTATTTAACGGTAGATTTTTATTTTCCATCTTGGATGCAAATGCAAAGCGAAGGCGCGATACAGGGGAAAAGATAAGGCTTGCACATGACGTCATCTGCTGACGCGGGCTAGACAGCGCCAGGAGGATCCACTAATGATTCCCTTTGTGTGTGTGTGTGGGGGGGGGGGGGGGGCAAAGGAGCAGGGCTCGCCTCCTAGGTGGTGCCGGACAGAGAGACCTTGGGACGGTCCCGAGGCCGGCGCTCTCCGGAGAGCGGCTCATGGCGAAGTGCCGGATCTATCGATTTCTTCCCAGAGCTCGGAGAAAGGGGGCTCTGCGCTCCGCCTCAGCCCCGAAAGATGAACCGCAGCGAATGTTATCGGACCATTCCAGCCAATCGCGCGCCGAGAGCGAGTCACATAGCGCTACTCAAGCTTTGAGAGCACAGTTCACGTGGCACTGAGTTTCGACGAAACAAGAAGGTAAGGGAATGGACGAAGACGCCGCTGTCCTCGTTTGCAAACGTCTGTATACGCCAGCAGGCAGTGCGCAGCGCAGATTCGTCTGCTTCTTTGCAGGGATTGTGGTGACGTCGGAACAACGCCAGCTCTGATTGGCTCCAGTTGGAAGGATAGAGGGTAGACCTCGAGGCAGCCAGCATTGAGGTCTACCCACTATCCTTCTAATCGGAGCCAATCAGAGCTCGCGTCGTTCTGACGTCACCATAATCCTCGCAAAAGACGCAGACGAATTTGCGCTTCGCATTAGATTCGCGTGAAATGAAGCATCTGCGCGTGCGCAATGTCGATAACAGCGGCGCTACGGTGGCGTGATGTCAGAGGGTTAGTGCGTGAGGAGGCATTGACAAACAAAATGAGGAACCAGCCCGAGGCGAAGGAATGCACGAGAAGGAGGCCTGGCCATTTACGGACGATGCGGGACATTTGTCGAATATCTTCACGTAAACGCCGTTGTTAACCACATTTATCCGACGACCAGTTGGCGGTTCTTACAACTGCCATTAGATTCGTGTTTTGTCAAAACTCACCTGTCCGTACCGACGAGTATATACGAACCGACTAGCTCAGCTAGAGCCCGTAACGATTCTCGGAGCCCGATTGCTGGGGAGGCTCGCTAGCGTCCGCTCGCGGTCCTTCTTGGGGGACGAGACTTCGTACGGAAGGAGGGATTTTCCGCGGCCCGAGTTTGGCGCCGGCCCTCCGGGGCTTCTGTTCCCTTTGTGATCGGAGCGTCGGGTCGATCGAGGGAGTGAGGGATGGCCCGTTAAGGGAAGAGAGGGGCCAAGAACAACAAATGGGGACGTCTTTGTGTCAATACGGAGCGCCGCCGTCGCCCCGACGTAACAGGCTTAGTGTAGCGATTCGCTCGCTCGGACCGATGCATCTGGAGGGAAAACGGTTCGGAAGGCAGTGACGTCACGCGTGCAGGCAGTGACGTAGTTTGGATTGGGGTGGTTAGAGCGCAGTGGAGCCTACGCTCTGTTTCCCACTAACTATGACCGCAGCCGATGCTGTGATTCGATGCAGCCGATCAGTCACGCATACAAAAAAGTGCTGGGTCATGACGCGTTCACTGTTCGAGACCGGTTCAGCCGCTGAGGGAAAACACGGAAAGACGACTAGTGACATGACGAAGCACTTTTGGAGCTGCTGGATTAGCTTCATCATCGAATCGTAGCGGTGGTTGCGGTCGGAAAAATGTGAAGCGAAGTGTAGAACACTCGCTCCAGATTAAAGTCCCTAGATAAGAGCTTCCTACATGTAGCGACATTCTTCGAAGCGCCGAATGCATGACGGTGTAGGTTTTAGGAAGCCAATGGCGGCGCACAGCAGAGTTTTGAGCTGAATGCCGCCATTTTGTTCCAGCGGAATGATGCTCGTCATTCGTTTAGTTATCGTTACTTGTAAAAAGAAGCATCGAGGCACTTATACCGGATGAGCGCGGGCCGCTCAGCGGTAGAGGGCGAAACAGTGGCGCTGCCGTCGCTGTGAGATTGGTTCTCCCCGCGTCGTCTGCTGCACTCGCATCGCTTGCGTGGTCTGCTGCGGACGGGCTCCGGCGGATCCACTGGCGAATCCTCCGCTAGATGCATCGGTTTTTGGAATAATCAACTGATCTTCAACTGTAAATCCACCTTTTTATTTATTTTTCGAAATCGACGTTTCGAGACGGTTGTTGCTGAGGTTGTGACAGTCGAAAATAGCTCACAGAGGCACCCAGCACACACCTTGAGGGAGTCAACATGGCCCAAGAACACACATTTTTTTTAGGGTTGACATCTATGACCGAGGCGTACTTTGAACCCCTATAGCTTTGCCTCTGGCACCATCGTTCCTCCTATGCAGACAATCGGAAGAATATCCTTTTTGAATGTGACAGCCCTTATCACAGAAACTACACCCTGCCTCTCAACATGCTTGTAAAAAATCATGCGATCCTCGGGTGTCCTTCGACGTTATCATTTTTTTTTCACAGGCGATTGTGTTTCTGAAATTTAGAAACAGATGTTGGAAACGTCGGTGTGCGTGTCTGTTCGGTTGCTGTCATCGTCGTCTGCTTCAGATTCGTATGTATTTGTCACATCTGGGGTGGCAGAACTGGCTGCAGCCTGAGCAACGCTTCGATCGGTGGGGGTCTTTAGTTTGCTGTTCTTTGTGATTGATTTTGAGAAATGTGCGGGGATGTTCGGAAACAGACGTGGCACAGCATCTTTCTTTTTTTTTTAATTACCGCTATTACCTTGGTCATCGGAACCGTCTGCTCATCGATCACGTGCGAGTAATAACGAATAATGTCGTCGGGTTGAAAATGCAAATCGCACACAGTTATTTTATGTGAGCGAGAACCTTTCTTAAGGATCGCGTTCTGCCATACCTTCAGGCGCACAGCATCCTTCGGAGCGGTAAAGAACATGCGCTTCTCTTCACTTTCTAACGCGTGGGACTCTACCCGCTGCGACAGCCTGGAGCGCAGCAGGTCAGCAGGCTTGATCATTGATTGGCGAAAGACTCAAAGCTCCAGGCGCCAGAAAAGGAGCCTACGTTGAGCCACCGATGGCACGAGCGAAAGAAATGAGGAACAACAACGGGCACGAGGCACCGCCGAGAATCGATCTTATGGCGACTACAGCGAAGCCTCCCGCGCGGTTTACGAAATGGTGCCACACAGAAGAGTAGCTTTCAAAATGGACCCCCTCTATACTGTTTCAGCTTCCGGGTCGAGCAGCCAGTGCGCAGGACGGTTCGCAACTTCGGGAGGAGGATTCCTACGCACCACAAAGTAGTCCGGAAAAGTAATTTTTAAAAATAACAAGAAATAATTGTTTTGGCGCAAAGCATTGCACAATATTCCAGAAATGTACTGCTGAGAATGATTTTCAACTAAAGAAGATTAAATAGCTGAAGTTTATGTTTTTATTAATATATGTAAATGCACGAGGTTTGGTAGAAAACGTGCAGTCCGTAACTGCAGCAACACGGCTGCAGCGCTCGGCTTTTCTATGTGATTTCGTTCCTGTAGTTTTGTAGTGGCCGAACCATGCGCTTCTGTTTTCCTCACCGAGTCAACCGAGTCGCTTCAAAACGTCCTTTCGCAAAGGCACGTTTGGGCGTCAGGCGCGAGAGGTCGTGATGAATGCATACTTTCAAATTCGTCAGGAGACTCCGTCCGCGTCGTACCGCAAATCCGTTGTAAACAAGAAAGCGTCCGGGCCACTACAATTCACTGATTAGCGGCGAAATCAAGCACCCCTTACCTGCTGATCCACATTGAATGCCGAGAAGCTGGTAGCAGACTGCGCCAGACGTAGCAAGGAAACATCAACGGCTGGTCATCGGGCATCTTGCAATGCATTGCATCTCAAAACATGCCGAAATGCCGCAACAGTGGGAAAGAAGGACAGCCGCCAGCGGCCAGCCTACGTACTGACATCCCCGCGACTAGAATTTCTGTAACTGAAAGGGCACTTTTAAACCGTAGCAGACGATAGCGTTGAAGCACCCGTAGCAGACGAAATACTCCGCGAGCGCGGGCGGCGTGGACGACCAGGGGGAGCGGAGTGATACAAAAGGCAGCGAGATCAGGCGATCCTATTGCCGGCATGTGATTGGCTCCGGCCACACGCAGCTTTGGCTGCGCTCGGACGGAAGCTGAAACGGAGTATAGTAACGCTGCCCTCAACTAAGAACAACTTTTTTTTTTCAGTTGCGTGGGAGCGCGATCATGCTACCCTTCTCAGTCCTGCCGCAGCCACCCTGAATAACTGTTTCCACCAACGAAATTACAGTGAGAGTGCAGGTGAGCTTGTGTATATTTACCATTTTGAGGAATTACCCAAGACTGTGGCGAGAAAACTATAAATATCAACCGTCAAAGAGAAACAAAAAGGTGACGGGTGGGCTTTGTGAGGGTGGGCTAGAACTGGGAGGTTTGCCAACCGCATCGGCATCTCCATAGGAGCTCGTGTAGAGTGGCCCAATTCTGCCGCGCGGTTCTGGGGTAGTGCTGCCAGTCACAGCAGGGCCAAGAGGCCTGTCGGCCAGCGTTTAGAGAGGCTGGCTTGGGGTGACTATTTATTCTTGTTTTTCGTCGTGTGTGGATCAATGTAATAGTATGTGGCTGGTAGCTGTGCCGAAGAGACAAGAGACTCACGAACGATTTCAAATACGGCGAAGAAGAAGACGGAGCGGAGCTGTTGTTGTGCCGGAGTGCAACGTGGGTTACAACACATGCAACAAGAAACATTTTCTTTCGGACGCCGAGCGACGCCTCTCTATTCGCCGAACGTGATCGTCTGATTTCGCTGAATGTGATCATCAAGACAAAACAAAACTGATGAGGAGAGAAAAAGAGCCGTTTACAACTCCCTGTAACGTCGCATTAGAGCGCAGCTCTTGAGGAGGAGGATGGAAGGGTACTGAGGGATGGGTGATTCCGTGAGGTCACGTGGCCTCAGGAGGGGGTCACGTGACCTCAGGGGGGTCACGTGACATCAGTGGGATCACGTGACCTGAGGGGAATCGCGTGACCTCAGGGGCTCACGTGAGTTCAGAGGGTCACGTGACTTCAGGAGGTCACGTGACCTCAGGGGGTCACGTGACCTCAGGGGGTCACGTGACCTCAGGAGGTAACCCTCATGATCCCGTGAAGGTAAGCCACGTAACCTCGTCAGGGTAACCTCAGTGACCCTCGTGAGGGTAACCCTCGTGACCCTCGTGAGGGTAACCCTCGTGACCCTCGTGAGGGTAACTCTCATAACCCCTCGTGACCCTCGTGAGGGTAACCCTTGTGAGGGTAGCTAACCCTCGTGACCCTCGTGAGGGTTACGAGGGTTATTAGGGTTACTCTCACGAGGGTTACGAGGGTAACCCTCGTGATTCTCGTGACGACTAACCCTCGTGAGACTAACCCTCGTAAACCCTCACGAGGGTTACGCGCAGTTACGCTGACGGCGACGCCGACAACGACGCCGACGGCGACGCCGCTTAAGCTGGAAACAGGCGCCTAAGAGCTGCGCTCTAAAAATAAAAAAGTATAAGAAGATTGTGTGACCTGTATCACGTGCCAGAGCAAGCAAGTTCTCCAAGTGGGATGGCTCTTCAATAAAGACAGCAGTTAGAAAGTGCTCCATTTATCTTGCCAGTCTTTGTGTTTATTTTTATATGGTACATGCTCACTAGATGAAATTAATTTACTTCTGCATTCTCAGTTTTCGCTGAGAATACAGAAGTCAAGAAAAGCTCGCTTTCATTAATCTATGCGATAAAAAAAGATCTGCAAGTCTGCAAAATGTACAGCTGACGAAAAAAAATAATTAAGAGTTTTGACACTAAAGTGGAGCGGAAAGCATTGCATATCATATCATACTCAAACTTTGTTGTCTTAGTACTGGTATGCAAGCTGAGACAGACAATTAATATTCTGTAATAGAAAAGAACGAAAAAAATCAAAGAAGCGAAATTACGTAACTGACCGCTCCGAAACGGCATTTGCGTTTTGTATATAAGCTTAATTCTGCCGCTCGCTCAAATAACGCTTTTTTTTTACAGAGGTGTGAGATGGGATGGAACTTATTCTTTCTCACAACCGAGCCGACAAAACCAACAAATAATACTATCATTTTCACACCAAATAAAGCATCTCTGATGCGACCACCAGGCCTCTGTCAGCCGTCGGTTGGCAGCGCTCAGCCCCCCAGCGCCCTCACTGGCGGGCTTGCACGTCGCGACGCTCTCATGGCCACCTGACTGCACACCTCAACATTCTAGTTCACCCTAACCTTGTCCTCCTGTCACCATTTTTGTTTCTCTGGCACGGTTGATGTTTCTAGTTTTGTCGCCCCAGTCTCGGGTAATTCATCGAAATGGTTCCGACCACCGTGATTGAAAATGTGTTGCAATACACTCATCTAAAATAACTGCAGTGCGCGGATTTAATTTGCTTTACTACATTATAAATAAGCTCTTGTTTCTTAAAAGAAAGTTGTTTACTGACGAGACGAGGAGGAAGATGTGTTGTGCGTAAATTCCTGCAGGGAGTCCGCTTCAAGAAAATATGGACCTAACTATACTCGGCGTTGTGCTGCATCATCAAGACTAGCGTACCTTTCACAGTGCTGCAGTCCCGCACTGCTGCAAGAACAGGTGACTTGGTCTTGCGTCTCAATTGCAGCGTTCAGGCAAGTAGCACTGGCAGCGATGGAGCACTGCAGAAGCTACGCTATACTTGACAGCGTAGCATAAAATTGTTGACCCTCATGAGAACATTGAGGAGTTAAAAGCGCTCAAGGGTAGGGTTACAGCGGCACCACCAAGCTGCGGCGGCGGGGAGAACTACAGACCCTTTAAACCATTGTTTAAACAGGCGCCAGATTGAGCCGCCATTGCCGACTACCTTCTCTCGTCTTACGGACATGCCTGAGCCAATGAAACGGGCGTTGGCAACGAGCCTCCTGAAAGGCCATGCTGGGGAGTACGCGGCAACACCTGAAGTTGCAGTAACCTGTTTTGCCATGGTAATAAAGTGAAGCGACCGGAATAAGAGGAAACAAAAAATGAAGGTCGGTTATAGTGGCGACCATGCACAGTGTCCTTGATAAAAAAGTAGACGCAGTCTCAGGGTGTTTACCAAATTGCCCCTTTCAAGTTCCCGGATGTTTCCAGGTCTTCCCCAAATGTTTCGATTAAATTCCCGATCATTACAAGAGACGAAAATGCAGGGTATGTGGTTTCAGTGGTTGTTCTGGCTGTTCCGCCTTAATCCGATGAATCGGGTGATGTCTTACGCTCCCTCTAGTCACTGATAAAGCTGAGAAGCGCCGGGGCGTGGTTCGCATCTCAGAATCGCTCCGTGGACGATCAGATTGCAGTATTCGCCCATACGAACGCCCCAGATCCAGGAAGCCCGAACGCAAATTAACAACGCCCTGTATTTCTCGAGTATTCCGTAACTATGGTGAAATCTCGAGCAACTGTTATTCAGTGCGAAGGCCATCCATGGCACTGCACGTCACACCCCTCCGGCTTCATCGCGTGCCACTGCGCCGCCCGCGTCGGCCATCTTGTCTGACTTAATCCAATCTTCTGGCAATTTACCGACTTTTCCAGATGGTCCAAAATTTCCGACTTTACGAAGTTTTCCAGCTTTTCCGAGCAGGTAGACGTCGTTTGCAAGCACATTTTACTTATGATAACAATTTTTTTTAAATTCAGTTTTGCAAATTAAGCGGCCGATGTTTTTACGAGTGTTTATGACAGGGAGACGCTGCAATCTGTTCGAAAGTTGGGCAGTATTACTTTCTCTTGCAGAAGGATATTGTGGCTTTCCACACTGAGTAGGTGACCGAGATGGTTCAACGAAAGCGACTCCAGGTTATAGTGCGAGTAAGCGATCGAACACCTGGGCAACCGGAGCTTCCGTAAGTCCCTGAGAAATCCCAGAAATGCTCTCGATTTTCGTCCTGCCATGTCTCATACAGTTGTCTAGAGACACTGTCTGAGACATGTTTCTATCTTTGCGATTGTCCTGTGACATTGCTCATGCAAAAAACTGTCTGAAGACATGTTCGCAACATACATGAAGCAATCATGCTTCGACATGCCCAAGGAGTATCAGCCGATCATCTGTCATCATGTCTGCTGCAAACGCCGTGTTTTTTGTACGATACATGAGCGGCATGACTGCGGCTTTAGGCTTTCTAGAAAATCAGCCAGATACGCCATACGGAAACGAATTCTTTTTTGGCTCAATCAGACATCTGGCGTTCCCAAGCTCGTTTGAGCGAACGCCGTTTTACCGACCCCGGTTTATCGAATGCCTTCATAGAGAACCCAGTTTAGAAAAATGGCGATGAGCCTCCTTTTAGCGAATCTGGCCGCCGCGAAGCGGCGTGTACGGGTAAATCAGGTGAGTTAACATTTTTGTAATGAGCCGCCGCAGACTGCCGCCGCGAAGCGGCGGGAGCGCAGCGGGGGGCATGGCTTAGCACGCGCACCAGTGATACACGCGAGAAGTAGGAAAGCTTTTTTTAAAAAGCGTCCCCTTTTCGATAAACGGCGTTTTTCTAAACTGAGGCTCTGCTTTCTCTAAACCGTGCTTCGATAAAACGTGCCCATTCTCTAAAACGTGCTTCGATGAAATGACATTCGATCGACCGTAGTAAACCCAAAGGCTACACGGATAAGAACGCTCTCTGCCTTGCGTCTATCGACAACCAAAGAAACATTTTTTTTTTTGTTTACACGAACGAAATGGGCTCGATTGATATGTTTTTGCTGTTCGTTGAATTTCGATTGCTCCGAATAGTAAGCTTCGAGAAAATACCTTTCGCTACAAGTACATATCGGCCAACCGCCAAGCTACGCCCCAGCTTTGAAGGTGCACTTCAAAAGGTATGCTTAAGTTGGGCATAAGTAGATTAATGTTTTATGCTTTGGCCCAATCGAAACACTGCTAAGCACAAATGAAGACACTCAAGCGATCTTCTCAACCTCTGCAAATAAATGGCATTAAACATCTAACTAAAAAAAATTGCTGAAAGTCTTAATGGCGCAGAAGGCTCTGTCTATACTCATTTTCATCAACTTCTACTACCTCTTTGTTGCGTGTACACGAATGTAGAGCTTACTTTGTGATAAATCTATATTTTGCTAATCAAACGTCAGATATTAAAGAAGGAATCCGGCTTTATGCGTTTCCATGTAGTGGTGTGTATGTCGGTGTTGAAAAACACCGCGTACTAAAATGTCAAAATAAAGTTAGAAGCTTCAACACACGTCTCAAAAAGTCAATTGATGTGTTAAATATTTGGTGTCCATTTGTGAACTTTTCAACCCGCGAAAATGATAGGCTCGATAGCAGTACAAGTTTCAGACTAACTTGAGTGTGACCAACGGTTTCTGTAGTTGGGCAGCGCTCGCTCCATATCGAAACCGGTAGCAGTGTGAAATAATTTCGGTCTGTCTGCACAGCATGACAATATCTGTGTTGAGACACACGGGTGCACTGCTCACAGTACGGGTATAAGCATTTCATTTCACCAACAGTCTTGTGCTCGGGTTCTAAATCGCTTCGAGCATTCGGGCATCTCACATCCAATGATCTGGTTTTGTTCAGGCCTTTCATGTGGCGTTTCAAGTGAATAATGACAACACATTTCGGTAAAACAGTTCTTAAAAGAGTGTTTTCATCTTAATGTTATGCAAAGATATTGACATTAGCGTCAACTCACTGAAGGACGTTTTATACCTAATAAGAAAAACTGCACGTGTTTCCTATTCAGGTGCAATTAACGCCACGTGTCAGAGCAAGATAAAATTTCTTAAAGAGACACTGGCACCCGAAAGGTCGTATTTGTTTTATTGTCTAAATGTCAGTAAGTTGTAGTCATAGTTACACACAAAAATACTACAACGCAAAAAAAAAATCTTCCTACGCACGCGCGCGCAAATTTTTGCTTTGGTTTTTTGTGTGTGTGTTTTTATTTGTGACATAATCGATTGTGAAACTTAGAAGCTTTGTAAGCGACATTTCGCTAATATTTAATGACGGGATTAGAGAAACATGTTTTTAACGCAATCGCGAACGCACCATGCACCTTCTTATGAAATATCCAAAATCGGAGTCCGGAAAAGATGTCGCCTCGTGGCTTTTTATCCTCCCTCGGAAAGCATGGCGGCGCACGGCACATGTAACGCTGAAGAGGATCGGGGAGTCAGGGAATTGGACGAAGTTCTCTTTTGGGCCCCGATTACCTTTCAGACTTCGAAAAAGAAATCGTCCAACGGTCAAAACAACTGGGTTTGGTGTCTGTGTATCGTAGTTTCGGTTGTGACTCCGCCGGGGCAGCCTTTCACGCAGCACCGACGCGCGACATGGCTCCTCGCGTTGCTCAGAAAAGTCCACTGCGCGTTCTCTTCGACCTCGCACCGTTTCAAAGAATTGGAGATCGCTGAAAGGGTCCTCAAAAGAACTTCACAAACTCGGAAGTTAAGCGACGTCTGCTCACAGCGATAGGCGGCACGCGAACACGACACTTCCTTCGGCGGTTCGGCGGAGGCGGGAGAGAAACTCCAGTTAGCAGGACGACTCAATCTTTGACGTCACTGCACTGGCGCAGATCGCACGGGAACTTCAAATTCGGCTTTTGGAAAAGTTTTTTTTACTTGAAAAATACTGAGTTTTCAAGCTTCGAATTTTTAGGGTAAGGTTCAAGGCATCGCTTTCAATCATGTCAAATAATAAAAACAAATATGTTTTTTGACCTGTCAGTGCTTCCGTAATGAATGGCGGATATTTTATTAAATTTAGTTACAGTAATCTTTGCTCTAACAGAAAAGTAAGGTCTTTTTAAAAAAACATAAATAGGGGTGATTGCGGGGGCGAGATGGTGAGTCATTATATGAAAATTTCCGTAGACGGAAGAACAAAAAAAAAGGGGGACAGACAGAATAGCGTCTCAAGAGACGGTATGTGTTTGTCCCCTTTTTGTGTTTCATTGTCTCCGGCGTTTTCCAAAGTGGCCGTTTTCAAACACAGTTTTGTCCAAAAACGCTCGGTATGTCGGTTTAATTGTTTAAATTTTATAACTATAACATCCTACAGACCAATCTCCTAAAAAGTTGCATTAGTCAAAGCTCTAGATCTTGACAGAAAAAACGCTTCGTCATTGCAAGTGAGGTTATTACAGGCTAAACTGTAAAATATCGGTTAAAGATCAATGTTTCTTTATGGTCTTCAACGTTATAATACGGTGAATGGTAAATAAAGTTACATGGACGTTTTTATCACATATGAAATGCAAACTTATTAGCCTTTTAAAAATACCATTAGTTGCATCCTGAAACTAGAGCCTCATTTGACTTAAGATACGGGTGCGAAGGCAGGGTTTGTGTTTCTCCTTTCTTGTGTAAGTGCTCGAGTATACAAAGGAGTATGCCTAGTCTTTCCCCCACTGTGCCTTTGATAGCGCTACACACAACATGTGAGATAGGATATAGCAGTACCACTTACAGACTGATAAGGCGTGCTTACCCCTCCTTGACCTCAGACTAATGGTCCCTAACACCATGAACTAAGGGTCTAATAACGGGGCGGCGTTGTTGTTTATTCCTTCCCTCTCTTCCACTCGTTATCATATTCGCGGGACCTTGTCGACGCGGCCAATAGGAAGCGGATTCTGGACACATTGTTACGTTTAGTTTTGTGAAGATAGAACAGTGCAAGAGCCTTCTGTCTAACCGGTGTTGGGTTATCGCCGCGTAGGAACTGGAAAACGGGAAGGATAAGCACGGATAAACTACAAAGAAAACTGTATAAGCCCTGGAGAGGACCAAATATTCGCCAGATGGGACCAGTTAAGAGCCAGAGAGAATCACATCGGCTCTAGAGAGGAAAAACTATTTGCCAAATATGTGCGCGAGGGGACCACATAGCGCTAGATTGAACCAAATGTTTGCCAGAAAGAACCAAATAAGCATCAGAGAGGACCACCAGATAGAACCACATTTTCACCCGAGAGGACGAGATAAGCGCCAAGGATCCATACGCGCTAGCAAAACAAAGGACCTGCCAGGTGAAACCACTAGTGTCCGAGGGACCACTAAGCCTGATAAGACCATATATTCACCAGACAGGACAAGATAAGCGCCAGAGAGGACCACAAGCGCTTCAGCTGTGGATGACAAATTTAACCAGTGCAGTACAACAACCAGCTACCACGCAGTAGTGATCATTACCGCACGCTGGTCGATGCTGTTTAGATCGAAACGGGTATGGGTGGGGTTGAACCAAGGATCCTGTGTTCTGCCGCGCGAGCTTTCCACTCCATGCGCTCTAAGCTGCGGGACACAAGCGCTAAGAAAACAAATAATCGCCAGATAGGACCAGGTAAGTACCGTGATAAGACAAGATAAGTGCCTTGAGCAGATAATTACACTGATAGTACTAAATGTTCGCCAGATAAGCGTCAGAGGGACAACATATTGCCAGATATGTCCAAATATTAGCCAGATAGGACTAGTAAGCGGCAGAGAGGATCAGGAGGCTAGATTGAACAAAATATTCGCCAGATAGAACCAGATAAGTGCCAAGGGAAACATAAGAGCTGATGGGAGCGAATATTGGCGAGGTAGAACCAGATAAGTGCCAGAGATTACATAAGTGCTAGATAAAATTTTCGCCAGATAGGACCAGATAAGCGCTAGGCATGACCAGGTATATTCGCCGGCTAGAAAAGATATGTACCAGGGAGTAGTTAAAACCAAATGTTCGTCAGTAAGAACCAGATAAGTGCCAGAGATGATCACGTAAGCGCTGGAAGGATCACATATTCGGCAGATAGGACCACATTAGAGCTAGGAGAACCAGATAAGCGCGACTGTAGGAGTCCAAGTAAGGTTCACTGTTTTGAGAATATCCCAGCTTGAATATTGAGAGTTAGGATGCAAAAATATGCTTTATCTTTGATAACTTCTAAAGGTATTGGATTCTTAAATTATTGTACTTGGCCAGTCCTCGAACCAAGACTTAATTTCTATGCCACATACCAAAGCACAGCGCTGGCCACAGATTGGAGACGAGTGGAGCATCAGCATTCTGCTGGGACTTGTGTTTTGACTAACTGACCACGAACTCCAGACGTATGTCAACGCAATCTGCGACCCACCTCCGGTAGGTGGCATAGAAGATCCAGCACTACAGCTGTATCTTCTAATGGAAGATGTAACCCTCAAACCTAGTGTTAACTCCGCAGGTAGCATAAAGAAAAGAGTACGGACTTCTGCGTCCTGGTGAAAAAAAAACTTCGATATACATTTCACATCAAAGGACAGTCTTTCTTTTTTGTCGCAAAAAAAGAAGACGAACCTGGATGCGGTCGTTGATTCCTAGAAAAGAACACTCCTGCTCTTCATTGAGAAAGCGATACGTGACTTCGAGGCGAATAACTAGACTTGTTTATTGCTCAAGGCCCTCCGCGTCTGCTACGTTTTGATCGTTTTGTTTTTGGTTTCTGACCCCGTACGTGATCTTGGCAGGAAAAAAGGATCTCCAGATGGCTGATATTATTTCTTAGTCTGAGGAAAGGTAAGAACCGAGAGAGGCTCTTTGCTTTCTCGAGGGCCTTGGAAATGAAAGGCTTTTATAGTGATGCATGTTCATAATTGGGGAAACCCCACCAGAAGACGCGAAGAGGGTGCTTGGAAGTGGGTTAGCAATAATCCACGAAACTAAATTCATTATCACAGTGCTGCGAAGAGCATTTCTTTTGAAACAATATATTGTCGCGAAATTGTGCTCGCGCGAGTGTTTAGTCTAGCTTCACTTTATGTTTTTACCTTCTCCGAGATTTCGTTCGTCTCCACGGAACGGCTCATGGAATTTACCGGAGTCGGGGGCCCAAATAGGGGCGAACATGAATGCTGTAACGCAACACTTAGTGCATAGAACCCCGTGTCGGAGATGTTTTGTTTTGTGCATGTCTGCTTTTGGTATCTCTACTTGGAGGGTGGTTTTGCTCCCTGTATAACTTCTCTGCCTTCGTACGTGCTTTGCCTTGTTTTAACTGATCTTTTTAACTTCGTCCGAAATGTGTTTTGTCTTGTGTATGCGCTTGTTTTATCATGCTGATGTTTGCTTCGGGCTCCGTGCCTTTTGATTGGCTCTAAGAAAACCTTCTGTGATTGGTTGCCAAAGTGGCTCCAGAATGCTGCTGAATCTGAAATAAGCAGCCGCCATGGGCCCACGGAGGACTTGGCTCCCGGATACCAAGCCCTGGATGACACCCTGCCTCTGGAGGACAACCTGCACGTTTCGACACCCTTCGGCGGTGGGGTCTTCCGCTCGCTAACTCGCAAACTTGGAACCCCTTACGGCTGTGGAGGAGTTCGGCCCGCCCGCCTTTGTGTGGCACCTTGTTTGTCGAGTTCGGCTGTGGTCGGGGCACCCGCTGAAGGTGTGTGGTCGACGAGGAGGTAAGCGGAAGTCGCCAGAGGTTGGAAGTATTTCTTCTCCAAAGTTCATTGACGAATTGTCCATATTTGTTACAAAAGAGTCTATCTCATATGCCTTAAATAGACCGTTATTTGTTGACATCAGTATCTTTCAACAACGGAGTAAAATCAAATATTTTTACTAAGATTAAACAGAACACAAAACGTCGGAGGAAGAGGAAAGAATAGTAGAACGAAAGAGCGAAAATATTTTTCTCCGCGACAATATCCCTAAAGTCGGGCGAATAGAGAAGGCGTTACCATGCCGCCACTTGACGTCATGCTATTCTGCAACACAACTTTTTGAGACCGCGAGATCACGTCACGTCATGACGTCGCATGATGTCAGGCTGGATGACGTGATTTTCGTCGCTAAACTAGACACGGAATTAGCGTCATGTGACCTGACGCCACGCGACGGGGCCACATGTCGCGGCATAAACGCGCGGTGCCGCAGCGTTTATTACCTATGTTTTATTTGTTTACATGTCAGATACTGTTCATAACCAATCCGAACTAATGTTGCCCATTACGCGCTGCGAATTGAATGGAATGCTACAAAAATACAGTGGTTCCAACGCGTATGAAATACTACAAAGCAGCTCCACGATACAGACAGAACCCCCTAGTTAAGACGGCACAAGCCATGGTGCTTTGTTTTGTACTCTACCACCGCAGGCCAGTGCGGTGCACATGTTGAACCCGATTACCGTGTCAGCTTTAAACAAAAGCTCGTGTTCAGTCAGTGAAAGCCCCAGTCCCAGCCGAAAGCTGACCTAGCAATCATGACGGGTGGACGAATGGACGTTAACGGTTGCGCCCTTTATAAGGGGTGGTAGCTTGCGCCACCTAGTCAATAACAATTCTACTTCAGCAGTGTCGTATATTCAAGGTGTAAATACGCCATGCAACCCCCCCCTTTCCCCCTTTTCTCCTACTGCCCTCCAAAGGGCTTTTGAGAGAACGTGGAAACATCAATAAATACATTAGCATTTGGGACGGCTAGCAAACTCATCGACAAACTTGGTGTATTATGTCATTTTATTTTGTTGTTTAAATGCGTGCGCTTTAATTCGACTATATTTCCCTGCTAACGTAACAAAACGGCACATGTTTTAGTTAATGTGGTATCCGCACTTTTTTGTTTCGAAGATATCAGCGGCAATAAAAAATGTACGCATAATCTCAAAAGAAATTGAGACTCCTACCAATTTCCCTGAGCTACGTGAAATAAATCAAAACAATAACGTTCAAGCAGTGCATATAATATGATACAAAGGCTCAATATATGACAAGGTTTCAATATATGTAAAACTTACAATGTCCCCATCTTGAATAAAGAGCAAAATGAAGCTGTACAGAATGAGCACATTAGCGTTAATAAAAAAAGCATCGCCAAAATCATAGTCATTTTATTAACCAAATAAAAGAGATTAAAAATATTAAGATTGTAAACAGTAGTAATAACATTTACGACATAAATGCTGAAAGATCAAAGCTTTGCGGTTAGCAACCTATTAAAGGAGCGCCGCAAATTTCTAACTTTTAATAGCTTTCGCTCGGAGATTGATGCAGCATAACGAAGGTCTGACAAACTTTATGACTGTCCAAAAATGTGTGAGTCTAATGCGAATTAAACGAAAGAGGTTCTGTTCTGTCCGTCCCTATGTTTATTCTTTCTATTTTTATTTAACTTCACCAACGCGCTCTCGTCGAACTAAGTCACTCCAATCCTAGTTCATTAATTGCCCATCCGCTGATTCATGATTAGAACAAAAATGACAGCCCTCTCCCTCAGCTCTCGTTCTAGATAGTTACGCCATGATGACGTTAAAACAACAAAGAATATGCGATCAGATAACAGATGGGCCTTTGATCGGCAGTGCGCACATATTGAAGCTTTCTATCAGC
The DNA here is from genome assembly GCA_037355805.1 of Ixodes ricinus. Lineage (NCBI taxonomy): Eukaryota > Metazoa > Arthropoda > Arachnida > Ixodida > Ixodidae > Ixodes > Ixodes ricinus. Next base: position 25,794 of record JAZHYW010054079.1, on the reverse strand, counting down.
TGCGCATGGGGGCAGGCATAACTGACTTTCACTTTTTATTTTCTTTAATTTCGTTCGCATCACCTCATCACTCCTGTTGAGCGACAAGAGTTGACCTTTTAGACACCACAGTGTTCTAGCCACCAACGCAGGCGTTTCGTGGCATCGTAATTACCCATTTCAGTGGCTGGTTATCTCGGTCAGTCAACAGGTCAGTAATGGTAGCTCAAATGTAGAGCGCGGGAGAGGGATCTCATTCAGTGTGTTTACCTTAGTTGAGAGCCGCGGTTCATGCGCCGACCACACCGCTCATATCAGAGGCGGACAAAACGTTTATTAAAAGTATACACTTTGAATTCTTAGAGTATGCCAAACAGACACCTTAAGTGCGCATACTTTGTTTCAGAAAAGTACGAAATTAGTAGACTTTTCTGTAATGCCTCTTACAGAAAGTACCCTTGGTAGAAACATTATACTAAAATATAGTAATCGTTTACCTCTATTTAATTAAAAAGTAAAATTAAAGTGCATTTTTGGCATACTTTCAATGTCTAAAGTACACCTTTATCACACTTTTACTGTACTTCGTAATTTTTGCGGTGAGGTCCACGGGTCGACCCCGTCGGGTAACTGAGGAGTGTATAACAACCGCAGTGTTGTACACGATACTTGAGGAAAGTAACCGATTACTATTACAGTTACTCTCGGTTATAAAGTATTCACCTAGATACTAGATTACACGAGAATAATAGTAATTGGACGTTACTTGCAAAAGTAACCGTTACTTTTCCGATTACTTCGGATTTTCAAGACGAAACATTTTACTGCCGGTTTGAGAATGGGCCCTTCGCACTGTTCATTATTAGATTAGAATCAGCTAAATATAGACTACATATCTCCTTAATCCGTCAATTTTAGTAAGCCATGTTCCTGTCGTAGAATTTGTTCTAGGATTCCAGGGTAGGCAACGCATGGCGCCATTAGAAAGGGGAGGGGAGAATAGTAACTGTTAGAAGTAATTTAGTACTTCCAGAGCTAATCAGATTACTCTTGCGACTACTTCATTAATAAACGTAATCAAATTATTACAAAATTACTCGAAAAAGTAATCGATTACAACTATTTGATTATACTTGTAATTTCTGAATGTCGGACATGTCTGACTAGATGTATATGTTTGTTTGTTTTTTAATAGAAGCCTATCATTTGTAAAGGTCTATCGCAACCGACGTGCTTATCTTCTACTTAGCATACTTTTAGTAAACTACTCTTCACCATGTGCAAGCAGGGATCTAGTGCTCTTTAAGTGCAGTTCAATTATTGTCTGGGCAGCGAACACAAGACCTGCGCGGATATTCGGCGAAAAAATTACGGCAAGCGTAAAGCAGAAACTATGGTTGAATTAAGAGACGAGGAAACGGAAGAGAGGCAAAGAGGGAGGGAGAGAGAGAGAGAGAAAGAAAGAGAGAAATAGAGGGAGAGAGAGAGAGATATAAGAAGAGAAGGAGGGGAAGAGAGACTGGGCCTAACATCATTCTCCCAAGCCGTGTCTCAAACCATCTGCGTGACTGCTTTGCCAGCTGCGTGCACGTTACGGAAAACCTCTGGCGTGCAGGGCGAGCTGCGCTTCGCACGAAAGGCGCTGTGATTCACTGTGGCCGCTACGGCGCCTGCGGTGGGGGCAAGAGGGCAGCCTCTCCTTCAGCGAAAAATATCAACGCAGGCTGCGAAATTGCACCTTTCGAAGGAATTTATACGGTTACAATGTGCTAACTCGCGGTTATGAAGAAGGAAAAAAATCTGGGGCGCCTAGTTTTTTTTTAAGCGGTCGGGAGAGTCAATTGCAGCGCTTTACAGAGGCAACTCGGCCAATTGTCGAGGCTGAAAACATGTTTAGAACTAAAAACAACGGTGTCCACTGTTGCACTAAGCGTACTAAAACGTTATTCCCAGAGCCGCAATGCCGACAGTTTCTTATTTTTGTTTAAGGTTCAGACAGTTTTTGTGGCTCGTCGTTCGCCGAGTTGCAAACGATAGCGTGCTGTGAGCGGCCCTCGCAAGTGCAGGAGAGTGTGCGATCCAGGTGTTTTTTGGAGCTGCTCTTCATGCTTACATGAGCACGCAATATGCGAGTACTATGGGTGTTTTTAGCCGGACCGTAGTCGCGGCATGAGACCGGTCTCGCCAATCCAACATGTTTTAGACATGCAGTACACTAGGGTCACTCACAGCTTTTAGAAGCGCGGGGCATATCTTGGTCACGCTTTTTGCTTTGTGGATCTTTCTTTGGCCTTTTTGATCTCATTTGCTGAGCATCAATAATAATAATGATAGTCATACTACAGTCCTAGATACCTGTATTCGAGAACATTCATGAAAGTATACAAGAGTGCGGGGCAATCAAAGCCAATAGTGAGTAATAATTAATCTTCAACGGCGAGTGTAGACGCAGCAAGTTCAGTTTTTGTGACTGGTCAAAGCCAGCAAGGACTCGTATAGGACCAGACCCAGAGTAAACAGTAGCACAGTTGCACGTGCATGCACGAAAGGCGCACATACGGACACACGCACGCACGCACGCAGGCGCACATACGGACACACACAAACACACACGCACGCACGCACGCACGCAGATGAGCATGTCTCGCCAGACTGCAGTGAAGAAGTTGAAGTAGATGTTGCTACAGTTGTTGCAGCTTGAAGAAAACTAAAAGCATACATAACCACACGAGTAAAAAATAATGCAGTACACAATTTGGTCATAGTTAATAGTAATATAATAATAATAACAATAATAATAATAACAATAATAATAATAATAATTTTATTTGTGGAGGAAGGGCATATTCAAGGCACAGTGCAGGTTCGCCGAAGCCATCATAGGCTTGTGCGGCAAAACCAGCTAATAAAAATATTATAATAATAATAACAATACTAATAATAATAATAGGATGCAAGGATTGCCACGTCCTGTGCTTTTTAAGAGTCAATATAGCAACGATTTTTGTATACTGTAAACGATTTAACTTTCGCGAGGACCTAATTCTCGCGAATTTCGGGAATCGCCTACAGTTCGCGAAAAATAGGTCCCGCGAACAATTCCGGTAAAATGTGAACATATTGAAATCTATATTGAGATTTTACCGTTTTGCGAAAAATTATATTCCGCGAATTATTCCAAAACTTCAGCTTTGACCTAAATCGAGAAATATTGAGCCCGCGAAAAATATGTCGTTTGCAGTATGTAAAATCAAAGTTTATGCATCGTGTTAATTTGCTTGTATTTACACGGTTGTCCGCTTTACCTTGAAAGCATCCGAGCTGTTCGTAAACAGAAAATATGCGACTGATTGATTTATTTATTGAATTATTGTCATGTCTTCAACGTTTTGGGGCTTATTTTTTGTTGAGCTGGGCGCTGTTCTTCGATGCTTATTTTTTCCGTCAGATTCGATTTTTTCGATATCAAGTTTTTGTGTCGGAAAACAAATTGTCGTTGATCGCATTTTCATAGTAAAAAATAAACTAAAAATAAAAGGACACGGGCTTGGGAATTCTCAGCTATTATGGAAAACCCGTGTGATTGGAACACTTACAAAAAGGTTCCGGTATCAATAGGAGAACCAAACGAGAGAAGTTTTGCAGGAGATCTCAAAGAAAGAATAATTTCGCCGACAATTCAATCGAGGTTCTGCTCCGGGACAATATAAAATAAAACTGTAGGCAAAGGTTTCCTAAATTGAAACTTGCTTTTTTATTATTATTCAGAGACAGCTTCACTTTGGGGTTTTTGGTTTTCTCATATTTTGATAAACCCGGCACGGGGGTTACTTTTCGGGGTATATCGTTATCTGCCGAAAACACGGAATACTAATTATATGAACTAATATTTAGATACGTTACTTCGCCACCACAATATTAAAACACATTTACACACCACCGTGTGGACTAATAAAAAGACAGAAGAAGATACTTGCTTGCCATGACGTAAACTCTGTTATACTATAGTTGTAGGCCGCGTTTTTGGCGCTTGTTCTTAAGTGAAATGGAAAGGGTTTTTCGAAGGATATATTTTTCCAGAAATTCTGAGTTTTTGGAAGCTTTCGTTAATTGTACGATAAATTCTGAATCTTTCGGATGATTAAGTTCAATAAAACAGCCTTTTTATTGTAAACGCAAGGTGAAATAATGAAAGCCATGATATAAATTAATTTGTAGGAAATAAGCTCCTCAAGGACAACATTTTTATAGTCATGATTTGCCTAATTACCGGTTAAACACATCAATGGACACATCTTCATAAATAACCCAAATTAAATTCCACAATTTGTTTTGCAAAGTAACTGAAGATTTAAATTGGGTCTGAGAAGCTGAGAAGTTTCAATGGCAGCACTGAAAAATGTGACGTCGAATGTACAGCTCTTTCCCGACGGGTTGCCACAACTTTGGTGGTGTCAAATGAATGAAGCTCACACCAGCAATACTAAACGCAAATGCGAAAAATACTTTTTTGGACTGCCCGCTCAACTTGGAAGAATACATGTGACATCACCCCATTAGAGAGTGTGAGCACATTTGAACGTGGGTTTGGTATGAATTTGCTGTTTTTTATAATGCTATTTATTTGCTGTTTTTCATAATCCTAATTTGAACTCGGAGGTAACAAGTAGCCTGCCATAAGGTGTAGAGTTGATCTAGTTGGTAGTTGTTTTACATGATTAGGAAGAAAACAGCACTATAATGTTGTGTCGATTTTCACAGAGTGTGGAGGAGGCCTCAAGCTCACCTTTAAATTTCCAATGAACAACGCACTTCAGTTGTTGGACCTTTCCCTCCTCGTTGACGACCATCATGTTTGTTGAACCTATTCTCCTTGCTCCAGAATAGGCATGTTATACCACAGGTCGGCCCATTCCAATGCCGTCAAGTGGAATAATGCTCTCGCGTGTCTGGGCGCGGCGATAAAAGATTGTGCTTTCACATACTGGCAAACAGCTTCAAAACACAAATTTACAGGGTGAGAAGACCAGGACCTCCATCGGCCTTATTGTCAGATGTGGCATGGCACCTCGTTGAAAAGGGCAAAAGGCATCCAGGATATGAAACTCACTGCCGAAAAGAGGAGATCTGTAATTATCCCTTACCCTCAGAGGGTGCCACAGGATTAAAACAAAAAAATGTTGGAAATCGATTCGGAGTTCTATTGGCTTCTTCTGCACCCCAGAAAGGTAATCAAATATGTGCCAGAGTGATGTGAAGGCAGACGGCATATCTAGACACAAATGCACAAATAAGCATGTCAAGCCGTGTGTACCCTCTTCTTGAGGAGTTGTGTACAAAATTCAACTCTCGTGCGGCAGCTACGGCATTCGACAGACAGGGCGCTGCCTGAACGATAGGCTAAAAGAACACTCTTGGTGTCTGAGAGCCACAAATGAAGGACAGCTTCCAATTGACTGTACGTAGTGCCAGTGTGAACCGTACTTTAACGGTACCGTTAGAACAGGACAACTCTGGGAAGTAATGGAGGCCAACCACATCATCAACGGGGAAAGCAACTGTATGATCCACATGTCAGTGGCATTATCAGAAAAGAGTAGGAATTTTTAAAAAGGGCGATGAAGATCCGGCACGCGCCACCGTGAGCTGGGGGCCTGCTATCGTGGGGGCTGTGTGCCAGATACATGTGTGAAGAATTTTGTGTTGTGTCTTTGTCTTCTTCTAGTAAATCATATAGTTGTGAGTCAACACCTGTCGCGTATGTTTCTTCTCTTTGTCCTTGTATAATAGCGCTTTTTCCGACCTAATAATGTTCACCAACTGCCAACCAGCTCAACCCACAACTTTACTATAGTTAATTTCTTTTTCATTCATTGATCACCTCATCTCGCAGTTCTAGTGTTCCATTTACAAATCCCTATGTCCTCGTCAACCTCATTGCCCAGTATGTGTCTAGTGCAAGAGTGGCCTCTTAGTACATTCGACATGGAATGCGTCCTGTAGAAATCAAAGGTGTGTGTGTCCTGCTTGCTCCGTTTCCAGGACACACCAAAATGGTTTACAGGGTTTTTAGATCTCAATACTGGCGCCATTAAAGATTCTTCAGAGACCGCTTAGGAGGTTCCGTGTGCTTTAAGAACAAGACATGCCGAAACTCAACGAAGGCTCTACTGTGAAATGAAGAAGACCGCTGAGGGCATTACGGAGTTTCCTTGGAGAGCGAATTCCGCCACCACTGCCAAGCAAGCAGAAAAGGGTAAATTCATCGACAGGCAGCTTTACAACACTTGGGGGTGTAGAAAATCCTCCCGATATCAAAAAGCCGTTGAGGCTGGGTGCCAAGTTCTGCACTAAACTTGTTTTGAACTCTTCAGGGTTGGTGACGTTAGCCAAGGAAATAGCAGACCATGCAGTGGAAGCGGACAGATCAAGATGTATCTACGAGTGTGTCAATGTTCTTTGGAATCCCAAAAACACGGGGACAGGTGGGTCCAATCACCCGCTTGGTTGATTTAATTATAGATAATGGATTACGGGTGACGTTATCTGACAAGGAAGGACACTTTCTGAGCTCATCAGAATACATTTTTAACGCTAAAGCCCACGCCGCTATAAAAAGAACTTCAAACCAGTAGATGGTGCTTCGAAGAAGACCAGGAAAAGAGCGAGGGATCTCTGTGAGCGCCTCGCTTTAACCCAATTGACGATGATGGTGAAATAACCGAGCACCTACAGCTGGATGTCTATCTCAGTACCAGAACGCACAAGGAAGCATGCCTATTTCGAGCCATCTTTACGGAAAAGGGGCCTTGGCAATCGCAGGCCGCATCCTATCTCCGGAGACAGCTGCCCTAGTTGACAATTGAAGATCCGTTCCCGGTCATCAGCTTTGAAGAGGTCGTGGAGTTCTTGCAGAAAGGTGGTCTCGAGGTGACGAAGACTATTGGTATAGACGTGGAGGATATGTATTACTCTTTGCCCCTCAATCGACTGCTATTTATTTATTACATTTACTACATGTACCCTCAGAGCCTTTGGCATTGAAGAGGGGAGTGGTTACAAAAATAAATGACGATGAAGTAAAAGAAAGCAGTTACTAGAAGTATAAACAAATGGCGTCTATTCATACAATATTGGCTAAGGCGTTCTTGAACACTTGGAGGTCTTCGATTGAGGCTGTTGGTACGGGAAGGCGATTCCACCCTTCTGATGTGCGTGGGAGAAATGACTGAAAAAAGCATTAGTCCTGCACGATGGGACGCCGACCTTATGGACGTGATCTAATCGAGATGAAACGTATTGGGGAGGTAAAATAAGTTCGGCGCGGAGATGGGGGTGATAAAACAACTTGTGAAAGAGGCAAAGACGAAAGTTTTTATGCCGAGATGACAAAGACGGTAAGTCGAGGCTGGATTTCATTGTGGTTATGCTCGCAGTTCTGTTATAGTTGGACAAAATAAAGCGAACAGAGTTATTGTGGACCATTTCGAGTGAGTGAATTAGATTTTCATGACAAGGATCCCAGACTGGAACGGTATATTCGAGTTTTGGACAAATTAGTGCTTTCTAAAGTAAAAGTTTTAGAGATGAGGGAACTTTTGCAAAATTACGTCGAAAATATCCCAACATACGGTTAGCGTTATTAATTATATGTTATATGAACTGTCCAAGTGAGATTTGATGTGATGTGAATACCAAGATATTTATAACTAGTCACAGCGTCTAAGGGCGAGTTATGAAGATGGTAAACAGGTAGATTATGAATTTTCCTGGACACGCGCATAAATTTACATTTGTTAATGTTCAATTCCATGCACCACGTTTTGCACCAAACAGTGTAGTGTGATTTTGTATGTTTTTGCCTTCTTCGGGGATTCGAGCATCTTTACGGAACGGCGCGTGCCCCCTCCCGGGGTCGATGGGCCCCAGGTGGAGGCGCGAACGCGAACGTTGTAACCTTACCCTGTTTATATAGAGCTTCGCATATAACTTCTTCGTGTACGAAGGTGGTTTGTATTATTTTAGCTGCTCTTGACAGCTTCGTTCGGAAGATGTACTGTTTTATGTACGCGCATTATGCCATTGGTGGCACGTCCCATCCCGTGTTGTCGACCTTTCGGGGTTGTACCGGGAATCGGCTATTGTAAACACAAGAGGTATGTTAAGGACTTGTACGGGCTTTTGTGGGTGTCGATGATTCGAATGTTTACTGAGTTGGTGGCGGAGGGTCGTTTTGTTTTGGATAGCGCCAACTGAACTCATTTTTTACTTTGCTTGTCGGGGTATGTGTAGCCGTACCACGGAGACGAGAATGCGTGTTAGAGGGAGAGAGTGAAAGAGAGAGACAGAGAGATGAGGATAGCTATGTTAGAAGCGGGAGAGTTGAGAAGAGGGAGTCGATGGTGGCGGTGGACTAAGAGATTTCAGAGGAGTCGCATCGAGAGCGATGCAGGAGGAGTTGAGATAAAAGTCCCATCGAGAGCGATGCGGAAAAATAGAGTGGATAAAGTGCAGAGGTGTCACTTAGAGAGTTAAACGGCAGAGGCCATCGAGTTTTGAGAACTAGCGAACTTTAACGATGTTGTAATTTTGTGTATAATACCTGTATATTAAACCAAGTTATTCAAACCTAAAAGTCTACGATCCCGACATCACTAAAACCCAAGAGAAGAGACCCTTGACTGGCAATCGGCGACAACGACGTCAGCACAGACCCGAAGACAACGAGCGACTTCACGTCACGAGACGAGACAAGACGAATAATAAACATTACAAACAGAAATAGCGTTAAGATCGGACTGGAGCGTGTTAATGTCATTTTCACAAGTTATTTCCCTAAATACAACACAGCATCAGCAAACAAATGAATATGGGAAGAGACACGAGAGGGTAGATAATTAATGTATATAAAAAAAAGAACAGGTCCGAGCACAGAGCCTTGTGGCACACCGGAGTGAACGCCACTCGGCTGAGAGAGAAGATTATTAGCTACAATGAACTGCGAGCGGTTAACCAGAAAACATTCAAGCCAGATAAGAAGTTTTGGATCAAGGTTAAGTTGGTGCAATTTATAGAGTAATAGCTTGTGGCATACCTTATCAAAGGCTTTTGAAAAGTCTAGAAAGATGCAATCGGCAAATGAGGAATGGTCAAGAATGACATTTAGCTTATGAAGGACTGATACCAACTCTGTTTCACACCAGTAGGTTTTTCGAAAGCCATGTTGTGACGATGTAAAAAACGAATTAGATTCAAGAAAGTTGGCGATGTTCGAAGACAGTATATGATCGAAAATTTTACATGGAATGCTGGTGAGCGATATTGTAATTAAGTGGTGAATGCTTGTCGGTAATTAAGTGGTGAATGCTATATTTTGACCAATATCACTCACTAATTAAGTGAGTGATATTGGTCGGTAATTAAGTGGTGAATGCTATATTTTGTGGAGGAATGCATTAAGGCTAATGAAAAGCTGCCGTTTTGAAGTTCTAATGGGAGACCCCTTGAAAGTTTCATGGAAATGCTACAGTTCTACCTAATGGTAGTCGGGTGGCGCGACAGGTGCTACCGGCAAAATTCAGGCGTGTGCCTATGGTCTTGTGTAGCCCCATTCTGAGTAACATTACACCTGGCTTATGTAGATTGTGGCATCGACAGTGCGCATAGTGGTACTAATGTTCAGAAGGTGGTTCGTTATGTAGATGACTTCCTGGTGTTTCTTCAATGAGATTAAAGATTGCACAACCAAGCGGACAATGTAGTGTCCATTTTCACGGAGTGTGAGGGGACCTCAAGTTCGCCTTTGAAGTTCCAAAGGACAACGTACTTTAGTTTTTGGACATTTCTCTCCTCCTTGACGACCGTCATGTTTGTTGAACTTATGCTCCTCGCTCCAACAAAGGCATGTTAGACTGCAGGTCGGCCAATTCCAAGGTAATCAAGAGATATATTGCTCTCGTATGTCTGGGCGCGGCGATGAAAAAATTGTGCTTTCACACACTGTCAGACAGCTTCAATACACAAATTTGCAGGCTCAGAAGTGCAGAACATCCATCGGCCTTATTGTCAGATGTGGCATGGCACCTTGTTGAAGAGGGCAAAAGACATTCAGAATATGAAAGGCACTGCTGAAAAGAGGAGGCATGTCATCTCTTACCTTCACGGGGTGTCTCACAATTTAAAAAAATGTTGGAAGGCGATTCGGAGTTCCAGTGTTTTCTCAGCCCCAGAGAGCTAGTCAAATATGTGCCAGAGAAGTCGAAGGAAGAGTGCGTATTTTGACGCAAGTACATCATCAAGTCGTTTGTACCCTGTTCTTCGGGATTTGTGTACAAGATCCACCCTCGTGCAGCAGCTTCTACATTGGTCAGACAGGGCGGTGCCTGAACGACAGACTCAAAGAACACTCTTGGTCTCTGAAAGGCACAGTTGGAGGACACCTTCCAATTCACTGTACAGAGTGACAATGTGAACCGTTATTTAACGATGCCAAAATTTTAGGCTGGCACAAGACAAGTCGGGAAGTAATAAAGGCCTACCACATCATCAGTGGTGGAAGTGACTACGTGAGCCACGCGTCAGTGGAATTATCAGAGAAAAATTTCGAAGGAGGGTGATGTAGATTTTGCACGTGCCACTGTGAACTGGGGGACCTGCTATTATGGGGGCTGTGTGCCGGAAGCTCGTGTGAATGATTTTCTGTTTTGTCAGTGTTTTCTTCTAGTAAATCATGTAGTGAGCTAGCGCTTATCCTATCTTGTATGTTCCTTCTCCTTGTCCTTTCCTTAGCGCTATCCCCCCCTTAATTATGTACAAGTAGCATACCGGCAAGAGTAAAGCATGGGTATTCCGAAGATATCTGAACATTTTCTCGGCAAAACATGAGTACCTTCTTTAACGCAACGGTGCTGGGATTTTCGCTCCAGCGAAGAACGCATAGGAAGTCATTTACGCTAATGTTGGCTATAATCACAACTTAAAACGTAATCTCATGCGATTTTAATTTCTTTATAATCTTTGCGTTGAAAGGGCGGCGTTTTGAGCTTATTGAAGAGACTTAACCGGAAAACAGCAGGTGCTGAATACGCTACGAAAAGCCTTTAATAAAAAAACCCCGAAAATAAAATAAAAATATATAAAAATCTTTAGAATTGTTGTGTACAAGGTGAGTACTTTAATGTGACCGTGGAAATTAGGACTTGAGGTAAATATTCATGATGATAATACAATTATTATTGTTATAGGTACTCGTGCTTCTCCGAGCAACTATTCAGAAAGTTAGTGTGTATTATTACAGAAAAAAGAAAACCTCTATATATGTGCGGTTGGTTTCCGAGAAAAGAGTTAACATTCCTAGCAGAAGGTATTTAGTTTCCTTATGTTACAGCTGATTCTGTATCCATATACGTGAAGAGTTTCCTATCTATAAGTGTGGAGGATTCAAAGGTTTTCTAAGCACGTTGGCTAGTTTTCTAGTCATTAGCAATACTTTGGTAATCAGTGTTCTTCAAGACAGTTAACGTGTGACTGGAGTTTGTGAGAAGAAGTGTTGACACACTTCATACACTAGGTTTAAAGCCCCGCCATACCACGAGACAGACAGTCAAAATGGTCGAAATTAATTCGGATAGGGGGATGCAATACATTAATACGGATAACTTAGATTCTTCCGATAACTTCGGAGCTCGACTGCACTTTCGCAGCATAACGACTGGAACTAGCGGCAAGCGGGAGAAACATCATCAGTGGGAGTGGGACAGCTGGTCCAGGCAGCTCTAACGGGACCATGTCACTTTATTTCCCGTCTTGCTACAAACTGCCACGTTGACTAAAGATGTCACACTAACACGTGGTTCGCCAGTAGCCAGCGTCGATCTACTTTATATCAAAGGTCACGCGTGATGTGACCATGTATAGTGATCACGCGGCGGGAAGGCGTGATGTCGCGTAATATCATGACGTCATGGGACGTCATTTCCCACTAAATTTAGCGGGATAATGCACGGAGAGAAATAGCAGACAAAAACTGGACGGCAAAAGGCAGTCGTAACTATACTCCGTTTCGCTTTTAAGTCTGACCACTACCAACGCTACAATCCGATCCAGCAAATCAGGCACAGAGAAAACGCAGGATCACTGCGCACTCCCCGCGCGCGATTGGTGGAGCCGGAGATGGCAAACGCGCAAACACGACGGGCGCCATTACGCTGCGTATATTGGCACTACTGCCTGATTGGCTGGATCAGATCGTGGCTTTGGCTGCGCTCGGACTTGAAGTAACGCGAAGTATACCTACTAGCGCCGCTGGTAGGTTGTTGAGAAAAGCCAAGACCAAAAAACGTCTGTTCGGCTCACCAATTAAGTTACATAACGGTGACGTAAGAAGTAATCAAAAACCTATTTTTTTAATACACATTCCAAAAGTGGATTATCTTCCATGAATGGCTGATTGACAGCCACGAGTGGGGGATTACGAAACAAATGTATGTGTGTTGTTTTTTGGTCGTCAACACGTGTTTTGCCTCGTGGTATCTTTTAACTTATGAAACAACACTTTTCTGCCACGCTCAACCCTTTCAAAAGTAAGTAAACAAGTCAGGATGCACGTAACGGTGCTCAGATTTTCGCGCCAGCGAAGAATGCAGCGGGATCCACTTACGCTAATGTTGGTGAGAATCAAAATTTAGAATGTAATCTCATGTGATCATTATTTTTTAAATCTAATTGTCGTTTCATTGAAAACGTGCGAAAGAATTACAGATAAAATGACAGAACACAGACAGCACTAAATAGGGGCTTTCCGTGTTCTGTCCTTCTATGTGTAATTATTTTTTTTAGTTCATACCAACGCGCTCACCCCTATGCTGTGTGCTTTATTGTTAAAGAAGAAGATCCCGTCAGGTCTCACGTTGGGTTAAAAAAATTTGTTTTGTCTTTCAAATAATGTATTGTATTTGCAACCGGAGTCTATGGAGCTGTAGTGTTCCCGTGGGAGGCATAAAGTTTGTGTCGTAACTCGCAATCTCAATGAGTGCAGTAAGGAACACAACGGGATGATCAAAACAGCCTGTGCACGCTGCAACTCTACAATAACATCTATGTGAAGGAGTGATTGGATATTGCCGCACAATTATGTTTCATAATTTTCGATTTCGATTTGTGGGAGTTGTATAAAGAGCGGAAGCATCGTGTTACGCCTACGATATTAGATGGGAGCATCTCTTGCTCGGGTCTATGTCCCACGGCCTTGTAGTCCGCACTCACACTACGCACGCGCAACTCTCCTCCTTCCCTCTCTCCAACAGCTGCGCGTTACTCTCTCCGCTCTCTCTCTACCAGCTGCGTGCACTGCGCGTGCGTTCGCTTCTCCTCACACCGCGCGCGCGCGCACGCTCCTCCTCTAGTCTCCTCTCCTTCAAGTGTGCAAAAAAATAAACGGCGAGCGGCGAGCGTTCCAAGTTTCTCTGCCGCGAGCCGCGACGAAGCGCCCGCGTAGAGGTACCGCTAGGGCAGTCGGTGGCGCCATCTCTCGACGTCAGCACGCAACTGACTCTTTCCTCGGAACCAACACGATGCTCCGCATCACCCCGTGGTTCCCTCGGGAAGATGGTGTATTTAATTTCTCTCTTCGTTTTAAGCGGGCGACGGCCCTTCAAACCCAAAAGCTTAAATATCTAGAAGTGTGGGTATGGTCGCTTCAGACGGAGTCACACTGCTTACATATCATACAGAAGACAGTTTTCATACAACTTCGAACGAGAGTCATCGCGACATCCGTGCTTCGAACGCCGCGTGCCAATGTGTTCAAGGAAAAACTTGGCACGCGGCTTTCCAACCGCGGATATTGCGGTGATTCGTGTTTGCAGACTGTCTTTTGTATGATGTATGAGTAGTGTGACTCGAGCTTTAGACAAACATTTCACCACTTTCTACATAATTTCTATAGAGAATAGTGTAATGAGGATATAGCTATTTTGCTTTGGCCTCGCGGCTGGCAGTATGGTAAAGAAAAAGTGTATCCTCTTTTTAACAGTTGTTTATAGAATTTTGGCCACTGTTTTATTTTATATTTTTACATTTTACATAATTTGGTGTACAGAGATTGGATAGATATTGTGTCGCAAGCAGATAGAAATTTGAACATATATTATATTTATTTTTTAGGCAATGGATTTGTTTCCGGGAAAAAATACTAAATCCTGAAGATTATTTATAGGTCTGTCACGCTACATCCATCGAGACATGCACTCAGCACACGCCGCGTGAAAATACGGCGACTGCACAAATGTAAACACCCCGAAGCACACTCATAACACTAGTAATACAGTAATGTTTTACAGCTCCACCGAATTACATAATGTATATCGGAAACGCAAACATTTGGACGCGGACCATCTCTGTAGTTAAAAAGAATACAAGGATGTTATTTTTCACTCTCAAGTATTTTATAGAGAATGTGGTTTTAAGGGTAGATGGACCGTATCTCCAACTATAAATATTTGCAAGAGGCGGGATTTCTTTTACACCGTACCCGAAACAGCATGTGCAAGGAGGTTCCAACTGAGTGTCATGCAGCTTCTCCGCACTCCATCTTATCATTATATCAAGTCTAGTCTATTAAAATACTATACAAAATATAGCGAGAGAAAGTCTATTGAAAGTTGACGATAAAAATTCGATAGCATTTCTAACGTTTGTGCTATATAAACTTTGGTTGAAAGGGTTGAAAGGAAGTCTGTAGAAAATCTGTCGAACACTGTCAATATGACGTGACTAAATATGAATTGAGAGTCGTTAAACTAAGAACAGAATTTCTATATGCAGAATGAAATATTTTTGTAAGCATTCGAAAATGTTCGGCGTGCCATTCGCAAAACAACGTATTAGATGATGCACCCAAAACTACAGCGAATTTAACTAGGTCTGTGTCGTTTCTTCGAAACACTATTTCATGGAAACACATCTTGTGAAAAACTTTTCATAATCAATGCTGATTGTTAGGCGAATTAGTGCTGAAACATAAGGAACACGGTAGCGCTTTTAGACACGGACTAGAGGGGAGAACAGGACAACACATTGCGTGGCTCCGATTGATCTGGCTGATAAAGAGACCCAGTTCTTGCGAACAGGGGCAGGGCAGGGTACTGGTTGAGTGGCGCGGTGGCGCAGAGTATTTATACCCATGATTTTCTGACGGATAAAAAGACCCAGTTCACGCGAAAAGCGGCAGGGTGCCCTGCCCTGCCGGTGTTCGCTCAGTGGCGCACAGTAATTTCACCCATGATTTTCTGAGTATTAAACAGTTCAAGTTAGCGGATTGCGCTGTCATGTTCTCCCTCTCGTCCGTGTCTAAAAGCGCCACCATGTTCTCACACCTTTCGTGGACTCGCGTTTTATGGACATTTGCTCCTGCGATGTTCTTCAACAACGTATTTTTGTTTCTACTAAGTGCATTGAAATATTTATTTTATTTCTTCCGCTGGAAGTATGCTGAAATAAAACTTACTCGCCCAGGAGGCTCTGAAAGGCGGAAACAAATGCGCGAGCCCTAATTCTAGGCTCTCCTCACTACGCTCGGGACACACCTGATGAAACGCCTCAAAGAGTCGATGAAACGGCCCCGGAAAACTTCCGATATGAAACGAACTGTCGATGAAACTTCGCAGTGTCCGACGAAATGATATGTCGATAAAACATCGATGGACGAACTGATCGTCACCAAATTTAACTTCCGGCCTTGCAACCCGTGTCAGAGTGCCTCGTTCTGCACCCCGCGTTTTAAGCTAATAAGTTCGGTGGGAATCGAATAATATATCGTATTGCATTACACTTAGTAATGTAACCTTTGAATTAACTTCCTAGCGATATAGGCACCTGACTTAGTGTTTAGAGGTTACCACGATCAAGCGATTGTGCAGATTAGAACGCGTCCGTATGATGGGCTAGAAAGATATACAACTGCGTATCTTCCTTTTCCAGCTCGCTCTTTTTCCAACGGGCGAGAGGTTCCTCCATTCAGCCTGCCGTGGGAGTGCCACAGCAGCGCCACAACTGCCCATCACGATCGGGGGTTACAACGTCTTTTCCACCTTCCAGTGCAAGGTCAACTTACTCACTCCGCTCCGCAGGCTAAATCGTGTGACCGCTCCAGCCCGGCTAGAACGGCAGGCGTTACGGCTGCCGTTCTAGCTCATCATAGGTACATGACACGTGCGCTACATGACACGTGGAGGCCATGGTTGAGATACGCGACTATTCAAACATGACAGGCGACATTCGACTTCAAGACCGCGATTGTGATCGACACTTGGACCCAAATGCTGAAAACCTTGTTCCCGAGAACGATCAGAAGAGCAATATATAAAAGAACATTGATGGTGTATAATAGTTATTGTAACTCTAGACCAAGTTACTTACAGAACGTTTTTGTTTTCTTTTTACGTTTGGATGCTACTTATATGCGTATTCTTCAGTACATTTTTTTTACGCTCAGTTCAACCATAAGTAATGACATGTTCCTGATATATATCAACCATGTCCTAAGTATATCTGTTAAAACAATTTACCCTCTCGGAATTATGTATACAATTCTTTACTTCCATTTTTCGTACTGCTCACGTTTTCAAGAAAATATAAAAAATGACTCGCGCGTTTTGTTTGTTTTTTATTAAAGCTTTTAAAACCTGAAGCTATCGCAACTCGGCATCCCCGTTACCAATTCATCGTCGAGCACCTCATTCCTCCTCTCCCACCGTCAACCAATCGGTGTCGAATTTCGCGGCCACGCTTTTATCCAGGCTTCACTTTTGGGCTTCACGAATAGCCGAAAACCTAGCCAAAGAACGTTTCAGGTTAAAAGTCAATAGTGCTACACCCTCCCCCCCCCTCTTTTTTTTCTTTCCTCTGCAGAGATCGAGCTAAAATTTGGTGAAAAGCCTACACAAACAACATATCGCTCCATTTTCGTTTGATATTCCGTTTTACAATTTGCTTCTTTAGTGCCATGAATAAATATCAGGCTTTTCAGCGGATACAACGCTGTTTAGGACAAGGCATTCGGTTAATAATAGCCACTGAAAATCAGAATTTCTGTAGACCTTATATTTTCCCCACCTATTTCTAATTTCCACCTTTATCAGATATTACTCGCGGTACAGTTCCTACGCTATAAAGACCTACAAGCGCTGTTGCCAAACCGCCAACATCACATATGTATGTCTTTCCTAGCCACGCAAAATAAATGCTAAAGAAAACAAATAGGCGAGCGACGTGAATGTGAAAATCCGTTCCCGCCGGTCAGTCCATATCCGCAGCGAAAATAAACATCTTGAGCTCCGTCGAAGACCTTTCGTGCCCTGTACTGCGCTGGGAGATTCGAACGGTAGAACTATGTCAATACATGGTAGCCCATCATAGCCCGGCGATGAAGCAGAACGACCGGCCAAGTATGTTTACAATAGATTCTTTCAATAACAAATAGAGATTGACTGTTTAGGTAAACGTAACAAAATAGAAAAGGTGCGTGCGTGCGAGCGCACTTGCGTACTCCTGTGTTTGTTCGGGTATAGGTGTGTGTGTGTGTGCATGAATATATGTAAATGTTTGCGTCTGTGTGTAATGTGGGAACGCTGTGAAGTCCCTTAATTATTTCCAGAGTACTTCCATCAAAGCACACCGACAGTAAAGTTTTATTTGTAGATTAGCCGACACTAAATTTATAGCTGCATTACTAGCTTGCTGTATTCTGAGTAACCGGCGGTCGGCACAACGCAACAAACGGCCTCACACAAAAAGAGAAATATGTACGGTATTGGAGACTTGCGCAACCGAAAGCTGAACACTTGGCCAATCGTAGTCGACCTTCCACGGTTGTCCAAGCGCTCTCTAGGACATCTTTAGCACGATTTATTTTTATTTTATGGGCGGAACTATTAATGGTGTGTGTATGTCCACTTTTACGGCTTTGATTTCAGAACTGCTAACCTTTAAGATGCCACCGTGCTTTTCAGACACACCATCAAACTCGTCGTCCGCAACTGATAACCCTGGTTGTAAAAAACAAAGGTATGGTCACTGACAAGGTGAGAACGACAGAGCGGCTCTGCGGAACGCCTTGCCTCAAGCACGCGCTCGCTGCCTTTGGCCGTGCTTTGGCTGTGTGTGCATGCTCGAGGTTCACGAAACGACGAAGCATAACCGAAGGTAAGAAGTGCGCGCTGGAGGCTGGAGAATTGAATTTCCTTCCTGTCGTTTTCATTCTTTCAGTAAACATAAGAACCATAGAAAGGCGCCCCAAAAACATCTTTCCACGAACGGCTATTCGACTCCTCATAAAGATATGTAACTAATGCATGGGATAGAGAACCGGCACCACCACCCCAAGATTGGACGACATGGTCGTTGATCATGCGGATGAATGCTGCTGTCTCCATTACAGCCGAAATCTCTGCCTGGACACTATCAATAAATATATTTATGCGCATTAATATACTTCATCAGGTAAATTGCTTACAGCACTATCAAAGACAGAGGCGGGGATGCGTCGGCCTGCACTAGAGTTATAAATACTTTTAGAGTATCACCATTTCGTTCTTCAATTTTCTTGTGGGCGCCACCATATTTGTGCTTAGTGCAGAGCGAGCGCAATCGGTGATCGATTTGAACATGCGACTTCCTGAGTTTCAGGTATGCTGTCAGAAATATCGGGCGATTTCGATTTGCTTCGTCGTGGACTGTTTTAACTAGGGACATGTTCCGATCCTTCTAAGATTTGAGTTCAACCAAATTCGACGTTCTCGAACTTTCAACTTCAGGGCCACACTGTTCGTAAGTCGAACTTCGTCGATCGAAGGCTTCGCCGAAGCAGTCGAACCTCGAGGTTCTACGAAATTTCGCAAGGCCCCAAGTTTTGACATCTCTGTAGGACAAAAAAGCGCTTCCTGCTATTTCGAGTAAGATTCAGATAAGTGGCAACAATAAGTGCAACTTTCAAGATGGCTGAAGTGTGGTTACCTTAAAGCGTAGCGTATATAGTGACCCTAGTCTACACAATTCCAGGTAGCACATCAGACAAACCTGCCAACTTGGAACAAGCTTGGCAATGCTAGGGGCCTAACTTAAGTCTGATACGGTTTTGCTCCAAGGCGTTACCTAATCCAGACTACCGTTCATTGACGTTTCTATGACTTTTTACTGACCCCTGGCTTGCCACATAAGTGCCAGAGTGCCAGACTCGAGCGAAAAATGCCGCCACGGAAAAACCAGCAGTGAAGCCTAAGACCGGCACTTGTTTGGCAATTTAGGCCCAGAGTTGCCACATACAAACCAAACAACCAAACCTTGAAGCCTGGTCGAGGATGGTCTAAGATGTGGCTTTCATTAAGCGAGTGTAGATATCAGCTCAGCTACTAACAATGGTCTTGTCCAATCGCGGACGAATGGCAAAACAAATGTAATGGCTCTACGTAACAAATCATGGCGTTGTTTTAAAGCCAGAAGGCAGGAGAACGTAGCAACGTGTACATTTGGAAGAGTCGGTGCATGATAAGAATAAGTTAGAGAGCGCAAAACGAACGCTGCGACGCGTGGAAGAAAGACACCGACACTGCGCTGACTCTCGAACGTCGTTTTTTTGTTTTTATTTTTCATAACAAAATGCATTGACATAAGAAAATAACAGTGTTGTACGGAATGGATTCGCCGGAGGAATTCCCCGTCCGCGTTTCTTTGTTTCTTTTTGTATGTCAATGTATTTTGGTGTGAAAGAAAACGACAGTCGATAGTATTCGCTATGTTTATCTGCTTCTTCCAACTGTCGCAATGTCTTTTTTGCTTTTTTTAACTTAAAATATTTTGCGTAACTACAGTCATGGTAGCCTCCATTGATTTGCTTAAATAAAGTCGACATATCCGATGACTGGGGTTTATACTTGCGTTCTTTTTGTTTTTGGGCGATTGTACCTATGAAGGGGCTCTGATATTAAGGCACAAGAATTGGTGAATATTCCTTAGTATAGTTTTATTATTTTATGTCAGTCGCACGCCAAGAACGAACGAAAAGAATTACTGCAAAAAGTGTCCCTGTGTCTATTTTCCCGCGAAGAACTCGAAAAGCCAATCACCTTAAAATAAAGTCAGCAATGTAGCACTCAGTACGATGTGATCATGTGTAAAGCCATGATCAGTGTCACAACTCTGTCTTGGTTTATTTTTGTGCTTGTCTTGTATCTTTCTAAGAAAACCTATTTTTGCCGGTCGTTTTTTTTTTCGTCATTTTTGTTTATTTTAGTAACCGTACTCTCAGTGCTCAGAAGGAAAGACCTAGCCAAAATTTAGAATGCTGGTGGATTTCAAAGATATAATTCGCTCATAGGATTCACTATAGCGCCCCCTGCCATTACTGTAACGTGAACCAAACTCGGGAATTTTCGTAGAAAAGCATCTACCTGCAGAAAATAGGTTAACGGGAAATACATAAATAGTAATTCAGATACAGCAATTAAATTATTGCAATGAAATTACTTTATTATATCTCATAGTGATTAATTAGACCTTACTAAAAGTAATGTTAGTAAGGAGTTAACTAATTATTTGCTTCAATAGCTTCAATATTTGAATTATTATCAAGGCCCACTTTCTGGGACACGCCGTGAAATAAATAGCTTTCGAGGAAATATTAAAATTCTATTTGATGTGCGTTCTATGATACCCAGGCAATTATAGTCCTCCGAAAGAATACAATCTCTTGTAAAGAAAAGGAGAAATTTATAGTTTTGTGAGTAGGATTTAATACAAAAACACATTTGTAGAGGCTTGAAATAAAAACTATACGCTTTCAGAAGTTTATTTACTGCTTATTGCTATTTAATGACTGATATCAAAAGTCTTCCCGCGGAACATTGCTATGTTTGTTGTTCAGTTGAAACTCTTCTTTTGGTGCATGCGCCGAGGCGCTGATGTCCCAAAAAGTTGGGGATGCGCAACTACTTTTTTTATGCTATTGTCACGCTGGAGCTAAGTTCGATGGGTGATCAGATTGACATATAGGGGGCGCTTCGTCCAACTTGTTTTCGACTGCTCTCGGTGCTCACCCAACAACACTGGAACGCGTCCCTGAACGGAGTGTTTACCACGTACTAGAAAAAGTGGTCCCACCATTTCCACCTGATGACGTCACAAAGTGTCATGCTGTCTCCAACTTCTGCTGTGACACTGGTGTGACATCGCGCTGCACAACACTGCTGTGGCAGACGCCTCACTGCACGTCCTCCTCCAGCTAGACAGTCCACCAAAGCTTCGGCAGCCAGGAGTTGCTACGCCGCGACGACATCGATACCCCCGTTGGCTCGTGCTTTTCGTCAGCATTTCCACGACCTGCATCCTGGATCGAGATATCTGACAGCATGTCACTTCGGCTTTTGTGACGTCATTTGATGCCACTTCGGATCCACGTTTGACACACAGGCGGAGCGGAACGCTAAAGACCCTAGTCGTACCCAACACGAGGCCTGTGAACGAGATGCCTTGCGTCAAGCACCTCGATCAAGTGCTGGCCACGGATTGGACCGGAGAGCTGTGTCAACGCGCGGTTTGGGGACGCGTACTCAATTGGTGTTTCAGTGACTGAACATAGCCGAAAACGCTAGCGCAGTCTTTTGGCTATCTCAGCCGATCACTGCGTCAGGAAACCAAATGTACAATTAATGTTGTTGTTACACCCCATGAGTTTAGTTTTCAACTTAGTCGCCAGGCGCGCGACGGTAAGCTGTCCTTTTCGCTATGAAAATACGCCGAGCGTCCACTTCACTACCTTCTGTCATTCTCGACGGAGTTTAAAAATGCCGACACGGCACTAGGGTGTCGACCATTTGAGTACAGCTCAGTAACAGTTAAAACCACAATACCCGCTGAAAAGCGCAGAAGATATCCTACATAAAATGTGAGTGAGATGCCTTCTATTTTCAGGATAAGAGATAGAGGAAAATATATGAGACTTTGATGTTAGCATTGAATATTCTGGCACAACCATGTTAACCATTTCCAGATCAACTGAACTTTTGAGCTTTCATTCGGTTCTTTCTGGGTCTACAAACACTATTTAATCACTGTCACCTCAAAAGAGCCCGGATAAAAAAAAAGGACGCTAACTCTATAAGTAGTGTTGAAAGATAAGAAAAAGGATTTGCATCGCAATCAATACCCACCTCTCTATTAAATCAACCCACTAAATCTGTTACATCTTAATGGTGCAAAACGGGTGTGCCAGAGACTTGCACCCTTGGCTAAACACTTTCAGTACCTTTATTTTGAGCAATGCACCCCTATTAATCCTAAACCTGTTGCATGAAACATATTTCATTTCTTAGAGATGTAAAAGGGGTGTGGAAAAGGGCTTTGTGTTGAAATGAGAACACCCTTCATTTTGGAAGGGTGTTTGCTGCATTGACACCCGCTTTAAACTACTTGTTTGGACTTCTTTGTTAAATAATTATTACCTCTACCAATGTCTTTTACTTGGAGATACATTCCTTGAATTTAGATATATTATGCTCGACGTAACATACCGACGACAAAGAGGCAACTCACGTGTAACCTTCGTAATTGCGGAGGTGCTTATCTGCCAATCAGTGTCTTTGAATTGTCGAGTATATAGAGGGTGATAAAGCAATCAACAATGTTGTTATTTCTATGACTCGCGTGATTCATTGGGTCTGTATTTCCTGCGTCTCTACATGTGAAAACTGCATCTATTGTCTGCCGCTTGCAAACGTAATATAACATCCCCACTCTCCAGCTAAAATCACCAGCATCCTTCTTTCAGCATCCTCCTTCCACCAGAGTCCTAAAGGTGTTGCTGAAATGACCATAGGGTGAGACAAGCTGACTTGCGCAGGCCCTTAAGGGTGTTAATTGTTTTCGTGTGAACTAAAGTAGGCGAAACAAAGGCAGAACATGTGAAGAATTTCATTATGTGGAATTAACAGCGCAAATACGACAAGGAAGGATAGACAAGGGAGACAGGATAGAGCACTGACTAACAACTGGCGTTTAATGAAAAAGAGAAAGAGGAAAAAGAACCTAAGAATGCTTTTAAAACATGCATAATGAAAACCCGCAAAAACATATGCTATAGCTAGGTCCTTTTATACACTGCCTAAAAATGAATTGCTAAGGATACTAAGCTTCAAGCTGCTCGCTTAAAAGACTTTTTGAAAACGATTAAGTCCTTGGAAGCCATGCATAGAAACTCCGATAGAAAAAGAAAAGAGGAACTTTACGACTAAAATATTCACAGAGGTTAAGGATCGTTAAAGATCCTTTCTTGTCGTATTTGCGCTGTTAATTCCACATAATGATCAACCAACTAGCCCACCAGACAATCGTGATGAAGAATTTCATTCTCGGCGGTGCGACAAAGAAATAAATCAATTTCAGTGTGCGACAGCGCTAGCATGTCGTTATTATTAATGTTGTGCAGCTCTCGAAGGAAAGTAATTACGAACTAATCGCATTTTTCTTGTTAGTAAATGTAATTGTAGTTGTTTAAATTTGCATCAATGTAGAGGTAATTGCGATTAAGTTACATATCAAAACAAAATTGCCCAGCTATGTATTAGGATAACCAACATGATTGCCACCAAACAAACGAACAAGTGTGTCCCCTGAAGTGACTAATGCTATGTGTACCGATTTCGGTGGTCATTCCTGTTTTGACAACGAACTGCCGACTTTTTTTCTTATTTGACAACACTTTTTCGGTGTTTTCTCGCGATTCATTTCTAAACCTTTGTATTTACAGTGCGCAAATGTTATCTATATCACATCTAGTGTTTAGCTAAACAAAACAAACGTGTACGCAAGGTGTCAGCTCTTCCCAAACGACACACGCACAGAATACAAGAAAAGAGAACTCACCTGTCGCATTCCGCGACGAGTCGGTCGCCGGTGCGGCCCCTTCCAAAGCACCACCGCCTGTCCTGCTCGCGTTCGCCGCGTTGGCCAGCACAAACCCTCCGCTCCAGGTCCACGCACAGGGCTCCTCAAAGTCGCACTGCAAACCTGTCACACCGGAAGACACGGTTGAAGACGACGGCGACGACGAGCCCGCAACACTATTCGCGTCCCTGCCGTAGCCTCTAGAAACACTCGTCGTCTGCGTCGCCGGTCTCGCCGTAGCACCACCGGCGCCGCCGCGCCGCTGAGAACTCTGACCGTCAACGACGCCGAGGAAAGCCGTTAGGCCTAGCACGAGTAGAGGCCCCGCCGGACGACACAGTCGAAGCCCGAAGAGCCCCTTCATCCCACACGACCTCATCACTCCAGAAGGATGACGACCGTTAATAGTGGTAGACGTTCCGATGCTTGTCTTAATAGCACCCGGTGACCTGAGGTCTTGTCCTATGGAACGTCCTGCTTGAGGTACAGCGACGTCGTCGATGACTCGTCGTCACTCCCTTCGTAGTGGATTAAGGTGATTCGTTCTTCCTTTTTCAACCGGATGCCTTCAGGTCCTTCGTCGTCTTCTGAAGAGTTGGTCCGTTCGCGAGAGGTAGCCGCTGCCAGGATAATCCATGATGGCGGCCGGTCAGTGCCGGCGGTTGCGGCAACGCGGGGACGAAAAGAAAGGCCTCGGGGTTTCAACAACGTCTTTGGGGTCGGCGCCGGAGGAGTCGTCAGCGCCCGTCGCTCGCTGGCGTCGCCGTCGTCACAGCAGCAGCAGATGGAGAGCGGGGAAGAGGAGGAGGGAACTGGAAAGGGCCTCAGGGCTGAAGGGAAGGTAAACGGAGGAGGATGGAGAGGAGGGCCGCAGCATCCATTACACCATACCGGTTTCGGAAAGAGCGAAGGTTAGGGAGAGAGCGCCCATTTGCGTTCGTGATCTTCCAACTAGCGGCTGGCGTTCCGTTATGTCCGTTCCCTTTTCAAAGGCGACTCGGAGAGCCGGGGGAGAGAGATAACAAAAAAATGAGAGAGTTGGAGAGGGTACGAAGGTAGCTCTCTTATAAAGGATGGAGCGGAATGGAAGGAAAGGAGGCGAGACTCCTCTTTTCACTCTCTCCACCACCGGTGCTTCGCGGAGAAGAGCTCTCGAGCGTCAGCAGCACGGGGGCAGCAGCCGCGCGTGCGCAGCGGAGTGTCGTCGAGGAGAACGGTGGGACGCGGGATGCGGAAGATGCGGGAGGATGGATGCGGAGAGGGAAAAGAGAAAGACCGCTTCGGAGGGAGAGGATACGAGAAGATGGTTGGTGGTCGATAGGCGATCGGAGTCGCAGGCTCGGCGGCCTGGTGGTGGCGGTAGCGGCGGTGGCGGTTCCTTCGAAAGGAAGTGGACGGCGAACGGTGTGCGCCCTAATTCTGTGGTTCGCACGCGTCCGTCTGGACTGAGATGCGTGTTCCACGATTTCCGGCCGACATGAACGAGCATTTTCCATGATCCGTTTCACTTTAAAGTAAATAATATCGCCACTGTTAAACTACTAACTTGCGTTCAGTCCTGCTTGCGAGCATTTGTTGATACCGGACATAAAAGACAGCAACATCGCAAGAAAAGAAAACAAAAGAGAAACCTTAACGTGTCTGGTATAGATTGGCCTTCTGGTCAAAGTGTCCGTTGGAATTCTAATACAATAGAACAGGTTTATTCGTTTATTAATGTTGTGTCGCACCGAAGCGCCAAAGAACAGAAGCTCCCACTCAGAGGAACAGCACACAAAGAACAAATTTAATATGGCGAAGACACACTTTACAGGGGCTAACACAAGCGCACCCTGGTGGTGCGACTGGGTACCTGTTACATTGCTTTATACATACACAACA